>JAPSGF010000064.1:497501-551314 GCA_035772895.1 Perdix hodgsoniae | reverse complement strand
GCACACAGCACACAGCACACAGCACACAGCACACAGCACACAGCACACAGCACACAGCACACAGCACACAGCACACAGCACACAGCAACCCCCCCATCTTCCTGCTCAGTAGGATTTCTATGGTCTCAAATTCACTGGCAGCTCCTGGAGCAGTCCCTGCTGCTTTGGCACTTACGCCGACAAACCTCATTCTGCTAGGCCAACACAAATGCCCCATCTGCCACCTGCTTCTTTTTCCCTCCTTGTCGTTCTTCTTCTGCTTTAATTTTGATTTTTCTGAAGTCAGTGTTTTAAACCCATGGAGAATGCAACAGAGTAGAAAGATTAGCTTAGCTTAGGTTCGGCAATAAAAGCACCCGAGATTTTTGGTTTTCTCATTCAGGCTAGCTGCAGGAGTTTCATTTCTGGGATGGAATGATTTTTATATGAGTTCTGTACTGTAACTGCCGGGTTTCGGTTTTCTCAGCTGTACCAGGAACCCTGAGAGGGGCGATCAGCCCCCTGAGCGGCGCTGCTGCTGCTCGGGTACCGGAGGGGACGAAGTAGCGCCTCAGCTCCCACCGCTGCGCCGGCTCCATCTCGTGGCCGGACATCCGCGTGTGGCCAGGCATCCACAGAGAGCCGAATCTTGCTAAAATTCTTACAGAAATATTGATAAACAAATGTGTGAATTTCCTCCATACATTTTATAACAAATGGCTGGAATGTTTCTGGTAACTGAGAGATGGGGAGACTGATTAAAGACAACATCAGTGCAAGCATTGCCTATTTTCCTGTGGAACGCTACAAATATTCTGGCGGATTATTTATTTATTTATTTATTTGCTTCCCCAGGTATTTTTTCGTGTGGCTGTCATTAAACATAACAAATAATAGCATCTGAGCCTTCGGACAGACTCCTGCCTGTACAGCTCATCCTGCAGTCCCTGAATCTGAATGATTATGCTCAGTAACTGCCTTGATTTGATAGCTTGACCACTCAAACTGCGAACTTGGCGTAGGAAAAGACAGAAGACAACAGAAATTACAGAAGGCAGCCAAAATCTGAACTAATCACCACACCATAGCTCAACAAGGCCCTTACTGATAAGGCAGATACAAACATTCACACTGTAGTGTAAAGCACAACTACGTATCTTCTTCAGTGAGTGCCTCACTTCTGGCAGTTCCCGTGTTGGCAGTAGGAAGGCAGTGACCCGGCTGGGTGTGCTGGATTTGCTGTTCTGCTATATATCGATTTGTATGTTATTGGATAGAGCTTCTAGGGATCATATGAGAATCTGCATTCATCTCTCTTTACAAAATATTGTCTGAGATGCAAGATTGCAGCGATCGAGAGCACACAAATTATGTTTCCAGCAACTGGTACAGAGCTGGTTGCTGGGTATGCAACAGGATAAGTCTAATCACATGCATATTTTGACTGTTTTAATATCAAAGGTACATCCCAGATCCACATGACATAGAAACAAAGTGAGTGCCTGTTTCTAGGGTGTCACAGACCTCAGCAAAACGTCTATCAAGAAGAGTCTCTCCATAAGTCCCATAGAGCAACCATGATGACCACTGGTAACAAAGCTGCCTTACCTTTTCATGTATATGTAAAGCTAGAGCACATTCCACATCTAGATTTCCATCTAGATCAAGAATGGGAGGAAGCTATACAAGGCTATCTTACACCTGCTGGAGACGTTAGCAGCCAGCAGTAAGCATGAAAGCTACCAAGCATACAGTAAAATAAAAATAAAAACAAAGGCAACGCTGCTGCTTCACTTTCAGCAGTGCAGTGGGACAGGAGGTTGACTGGCAAAAGAGATTAATAAATTAAAACAAATTCAAATATTGCAATGCCATCTGAATTGATACATAAGTTTTGGAGAGGCTCGTACTCAGCTCTTCTGTGTAAATATTGCCTATGATGTTTTCAATGCCTTTTTCTGTGCCAGTATATTGAAAAACAGTTGTATCAGTACTGCACCACACACCCAACTGCCAAAGGTGTGCCTGCTGTTCGCTTGCTTTTTTTTTAAATCTATTTTGCATCCTGGGTTTTGCTATTTTGCTACAAGATATCCTCATCAAATCACTATTCTGCCATCCTTTTTGGCAAGAGCTTCAAAAATACCCGTGTTCCAGTGCCTCATCTCTGTGGTACATCTGATCTAGGATCTCTAATAAGAAAGTCACCCAAGTCTTCTGCGTGGCGCAGCGAGGCACGGCACAAGACAAGACCAAACCAGCTGCTCTGGCAGGAGCACATCAGCACAAATCAACGTGACCCACATTTAATCAGAAAAGTGATATCTGCTTGTTTCCTCAGCTCAGAGAAGTAAGCAGCAGGCGGAGCGCCTTACTGAGACTGTGAAGCAGTGAATAGAAACCACTGCACAGCCTTCAGAATCACTGATAGAACCAACAAGACACTCTGAACTTTAGTATCCAGAAACTTCCTGCAAGACACATCTCTGTGGCAACAAATGAGATGCTGCAGTTCCTCGGTTATTGCCACAAGAGAGAAGTCGACTTGCACATGAACAGGGGTTTTAAAACATGGCAGCAGTTTAGTAAAGTTATTTTTTTCATATATTCCCATTTTGTCCCAGTTTGAAAACCACTGCTGTCCTTTATCCTGACTTACCTTTCTGGTATTTATGTCAGTGTGAAGAGTGGAAAGGTACGGAGACACGAAGAAGAGACTGCATGAAGTCAGAGAGTCGTAATCATTACCATGTATATTAAGAAAGTTCTCAGTGCTTCAATCTTTTCTGTCTCATTCCATAACAGGATGCTGTGCTTTATTCGTGGGTGGCTGGAGTTACTTCAACCTATGCCACAAACTAGAAAAAAGGGAAAAAATCCATCCAGTTCTTTTTTTAGTCCTCACATTCAGCGCCTTGACCAGTCACACTGCACACACACAAAGACTGGGTCTGCTTAATAAATAAATAAATGAATGAAATGAAATGAGAGAAAATTAAATTAAAAATAGAAAAAGCAAACAATGAAAGAAACAAAAATTCAAATCCACATCAGAATGTAAACTGTGTACTCCCAGTTTCAAGGTAAGCTCTTGCCCTAAAATGTTGCTACCTTACCCTTTGATAGCCGTTGCAGCTACAGTGCTGGACAGCACTCTTCGGAATGCTGGGTATTATCATTTTTTGCTATTTAATCATCATGCTTAACAGTCATTCTGCTGGGTTTTTTGTTTACATAAATTATATTCATGGTTACTTTTCAACCAGCAGATGGCACAACTGCAGGTTTAACAGCTCTGTAATTACTAGAACGGAGCAGAGAGGTGTGGAGCACAGGTTCAAACTACAGTTACGTTTTTCCTTTAACAGCTTTTTGGATTTGCATGGAGACACGGCTGCTAGCAGGAAGCTGAATGAAAAGTATTACTGTATCTTTTCCATGGCCCATATGCTCTCTCTCCTTTTTGCTCTCTGGATACTATCACAAGCCTAGGCACTGAAGTTTGGACACTGGGCACAAGCCTTAAGAGGAGCAGCTGAGGGGCCTGGGGCGTTGTTTTACTGTGCAGGAGGCTCACCTGCAGCTGCCTGCAAGGAAGCGGTGGTGAGGGGAGGGTCAGCCTCTTCTCCCACATAATAGCAATGGGATGAGAGAGAATGGCCTCAAGTTGTGCCAGGGGAGATTTCAGTTGGATGTTAGGAAAAAAGTATTTCCTGAAAGAGAGTCAGGTGCTGGAATGGGCTGCCCAGGGAGGTGGTGGAGTCACCATCCCTGGAGGTGTTCAAGGAATGTTCAGATGTTGTACTGAGGGACGTGGTTTAGGGGGGGTATTGGTGGGAGGTGGATGGTTGGACTGGATGATCTTGGAGGTCTTTTCCAACCTTGGTGATTCTATGATTCTATACTAAATATTACTGCTACGGGCAAAACTACACAACAATTTACTTTACTGCTACAACAAAACTGCTACAACAAAACTACACCAACCTACATAGCAAATGCTACACAAAAAGGTTTCTAATTTTTAGAATACAAATTGTTTCTATGTGTAAAATCCAGTGCTTGAGAAGTGCAAATGCGCAACACAAGAAGAATGAAAGCAGTGCACTCTTGTCCCTTCTGCTCTAGCCAGTTACAGCCGTGATGGTGCCAGGAAGGGCAGTCTGTACAGCACAGTGCACTTTATTGTTTGCACCTCTGCAGGTGCTGAAGGCTCTGAACAGATGTAAATTATATTGTTTGCTAACAGTATCTTCCAGTCAAACAGAAACAGAAATCCTCTGAAGCTTACAGGTTACATGGCTGAAGTTCGGGTGAAAACAAAAGTGAAAGGGTGAATTCACTGCCTCAGTCTCTGTTACTACCTGTTAATGTATTTATTAAGACCTGCAAAAATCAGCATAAACAAGTATGAGCTGGTCTTCTTGAGCTCCATACAGCCCAGGGGTTGTGAAAGTTACCACACCTTCACTGCTGTCACCTGAGATTGGTCCAGATGGCCTTCAGAAATTCCTTCCAAACTGCTTTTTCTGTCAGTGATGACCTGTGTTAGCTTGACATACATTCGACAGAAACTAGCACACAACTGCAAAGAGTTACAGAAAGATCCCACAATTGCTCTTGGCTTTAAGAATACACAATAAAACCTCTAACCAACAGCCCTACACCTCTGAAATATGAAAGCATCATCTCTGAGCTACAGAACTGCTGGTTGGGAAACATTCTGGAGTAAGGTGCTTGCCTCTTCTTATGTTCTCCATAGGCAACCACTGCTGGCCCCTGGCCCCTTTGGATTGCCCATCCTCCATCTAAGACCAAGCATTAACCTGACCCCGCACACAGTGTTTAAGTCCTCCCAAGAGAAAGGACTGAAGAAAAACTGAACAAAGAAAATAACTGATTGCATGAGACAACAAATAGGAAAACAGAAAGGACTGAACGGGATGCCTGTCAAAGCAGCTCTGGCGGCACCCCGTGCTTCTCGAAGAAAAGGGCAATGGCTTGTTGAACTTTTGGACTGAGCTAATAAAACTACGTGACGCCAGACAAACCACTCCACAGCAAGGTGACTTCTGCTAACTCCCAGGCCCTGGAAGCCGACAGCCCGTGGTTCAGTCACAAGTATGATATGGGAACGGTGTTTGTAGGAGAGCTCCAGTTGGGTTAAATATCTGTTTCCTTCAAGCTTTTTAGATGTTAGTAAGCTCCTGCCATACAAGTCGCTACAGAGTGGGCCAAATTTACTCATTACCCCTAGGCAGCCCATACAGAGACTTCTGTCACTTTTACTAGTTAACTTGAAGATGATTCTAAAGTCAATCCAGGCATAGAAGGGTGCATTTTAGAGAAAAGCAAATAATGTTTCAAGTACAGTTAAGAGGCAACAGCAACGTAGGATCACTGAAAAGCTGTCACAGTTCTTTTTACAGTGAAAATTACTAGGTGTTCAAATGATTCACACATTTAAGTAAAACCAAAATACCCGTGAAATTTCAATGCTTGAACGCAGAAACGTCACCATGAACCCATTCTCAGTGCAAGTGAAGAACACAATACTTGAACATCCTGAATAAGGAATTGAAGAGTTGGAAAGGGCTCTCCTGGTCAATTAATGTCTATCTTTGTTCGAGGAGGTGCGTGGCAGTTTGCAGATAGCAATGTTTATCCAGGAAGTGCCCCAGTCGTCATTGCCCCTGCCCACAAAAAGTGCTTGGGTTGTAATCAGCACCTTCAGATGATCTCTGCTGCTCACAAAGACTTCGTTCATTCAGGAGCACTACCTCTGAGACATTTGTTTTCTAGTGCCTGTTTGTTTGTGCATTATTTGTTGTCTGAGATTCCACTCAATAGCTGACACTTCATTCTGAAGATGAGCGCATTTGTTTTGAGAATGTTTACTCTCTGAACTGAACATTTAGTTTAAAGTGCTTATTGTAAACACTCTCCGTTGCCCCTTAAGGTAAAAGAGCACAAGCTACGCTGACACAGCTCCTGCTTTCAGCAAGTTTGCTCCACCTGAAGCAAAAGTTCTAGAGCAACGTTTCCAGATGTAATTTGCCTCTTAATTCACTTAAATCACTTAAAAAGAATCGGGCTTCCAATGACTGTATTTAACAGCCATAGGGAAGCACATTTAGAGGAAAGAATGAGTGAAGTATAGGAACAACTGGAAGCTCAAGAGCAGGGACACAGTCACACCCAGTCACTGAAAGTCATGAGCAGCACTGAAAGGTTGTTTCTCTCTGGACAGTGAAGGATTGATGTGAACTGAAAGCAATTTTCTTGATTACTTAATAAAAGTTTGAGGGGCAGTGCTGTAGTCAAAAAGAAATGCATTAATATAGTTACTTTCAACACACTGCAGTGGTGGAGGAGCCTGGACCAACCGTTGGTTGTTCACACCTTGAATGCAGCACACAAATCACGTCTTTTGCTCATACATTTGGTGACGTTTAAATTCTGATTGTGGCTGATAATATTACTGCACAGTACTGTATAGCATTCTGGGCCTACCACAACTTTCCTCTGCTTGTTCCCTCCCGGGCAGCTTCAGAACAGCTCCAGACTGGATGCTGCTCAGGCACTGCGTGACTCCCACTGGCCCTGTCGCCCTTCCTCCAAAGTACTGCCTTGCACTGCACACCATCAGGACAGCTGCTCGTCAGAACGAACACAATGAATGTTCGCTACAGCTGAAGTTTTCTGAAGAGTTTCTTCCAAGTTAATCCACTCAGTGACCATCATCACAATACAGCAGAAACTCTTATCTCTGTCACCTCCATCATACAAAAGAAAGCAAGCACAGCCAAAGATGCCAGCCGAGGCTTTTTGTACTATCAAACCATAAAATACGTCGCCTACTTTGAAAAAAAATCTCCTATCGATAGTTCTCACAACAGCAACAAAATCAAGAAACAACGCTCAGTCTGCACTACCAGGCATGGGATGAAGCCACGAGGAACAGAAATCTGCAGAGGATGATTCCAGAGATGATCCAAGGGATGCACCTCATTTAAAACACCCCTGGTAAGGATCAGAAAGGTGCTTTTTATGCGCGTGCGTAAAAAACACGACTGCAGCCTCAGGTATTTGGGAATGACAAGCTGCTTTTCTCTGCAAAAAGGCAGAAAATTCAGCCATTTTTTTTACTTCCTTATGCTGTAGCACTGAGCACAGATTCCACCCCCAATAAGTGGCACAAAAATCCTTACATGTTGTCTACCCCTTCATACACAAAGGCGAACGGTTCTGAAGAGCTTGATGTCTGAGTGCTGACCAGACCTCCGTGAGACTGTTTTCCAAAAGAGGGAACTTTTGCTGCATTTCTGACTGCGTGCCAACCACAAGGAAAACGCAGCAGAACAGAGGATCTGCTTTTGTGTGTTTTTCCCCCCACTGAAATGTAGCATTTTTTGTTCCTCTCCCACTTTTCTTCTGCCACGCTCTCAAACTGGATAGGAAACAAGCAGTCTTCTGCTGGAGCTGATAGGCTCCAAGAACAAAATGCAACAGTTCCCTGATCACCTTCCAACCATAAATAATTCTGTGCTCTTTCCACGTGAATTGATATTTACATGAAAACGTATTATCCACAGCCAATCAGTCTGATGTAGGTGTTGATCTGCTGTCATCTAGCACATTATGTTGCAAAGTGACTGCGTAGAAATAACTGTTGTCAAGGCTGTAACTTCCTGGAACTTGTGACTAGGAGCAGACTGCTGCACACAGTGGCCACAGGAAAGGCTCTTGTGAAGGCACAGACACCGGCTTCGTAACCAAGTGCTATGGGCAGGTCTCAGGAAAGCACAGGTAAGATTTACAGCTGAGGCAACGTCACACATTTACAGAGCAGCACCACAAATAACTTGACCGTGTTTGTAGTAGTTTTATTTACAAGTTACCATACGACACCTGTAGTACTACAGTTTTTATAACACCATTAGAAGTAAAATAAGTAACATCTAGGATAGGAGGCAGCAGAGAAAAATGTGCACAGAGAATGCAGAAAAGCTATTCAGTCATAATTAAAAGTAGGTATCGTTCTACACACTTGGAAAGCAAGGAGAAATATACAAGTTGAGAAGAGCGAGTTCTTCACCCCTGTTAGCTCTACAGCATGAAAATTTTCTAACGGTGGCATCTCGGGATGAGGAACACTACGCACCAGCAGTCAAATGCAAGTGGTGGGAAGATAACTAACTATATTAATGCCTCGTCCTTCTGAGGAGAAACAAAGCTTTCCTCTTCTAAAGGAAAGTTATCCAGGGCAGATTTACTTGCAGAGCCAGTAGTGCAGAAACGCTATCAGGGGGTCAGGAAGGACAGAATTTAAGACTAGAGAGTTCCCATGCATTGCATATTGCCTGTGCGTTCTTATCTGGTCTTGAGTTCAGTAGCTGGTGAACAAAACCAGTTGCAGCATTCCCCAAGTCTTTTTTACAGCGCCATGATCTAATAAGGCTGTGTGTAGCTTAGCAGAATCCCAAAATCAAGCAGAGAAAAAAGCCCTTCTTATAATCCTTGGCTCTAACGGTGCTGGTGTTGAGCCCGGGCCTTTCTCAAGAGGAAAAATGTGGAGGAGCAATTCCGGAGAAACTCTCTAGATCGAGATGTGTTCTGGTGATAAGACTCAGAAGGAAACAAGCTTATTGCAGCATCAGATGCAACTCTTTTCTGCTTCAAAGTACTGCAGCAGCTTCCAGAAAGCAGACAAGTATTATGCAGGACCTTTTCCCCCAGAATACATCTTTAACAGCCTGGAACAACTGTCAGTGCACAAAATCCATGCTAGCAGCAACCATTGGAAAGACAATGAAAATAAAAGCTGCACAGTAATAATTACTTCCACTACTAACTACGCACAGGATATATTGCTTTTGGTACAATGCCATTTATTGTTAGAAGAAGAAAGCCAGTGATTAAGTCGAGCACACATGAATTATGCAGACCTTTGCCATGCTGGAATAACAGCAAATTCTACTTAGAGAAATGTCATCAAGTCAGCTGCAAAAACGCCTTAACACAGTTCTCCCCAAATACCAAACTACCCTCAAAAACCACCCTACGAATTAAGTTGAGCTACAAAAGAATGTCTAAGAAATGACCATAATTTCATTTTTCTTTAATTCCCACCTTCTTCTGGAGTGTTGATGCATGCTGCACATGAGAGCAAACAGAACACGTAGCTACAGTGACATCAACAACATTCATTTAAGCGTTCCTGATGTGTCAACTGGCCTGCAGCAGTTTGTTCCCTCCACATGTGTGGCATGCCTATTCGAAGAGCCTGCAAAAGTAAACACATGTACCAAAACTAACAAAACTTTTTAAAAACACAGAACACATTAAAAATTCTTTAGTCTATAAACTTGAATCTAAGACGCCTCAAGAACGAGATAGAATATTTGTAAGTTTTAAACACTTCTAGGAATATAGGAAGGTTTGACAGTCAAAGTTTTCTCCCCTGCTATTGAGATTAAAGCTGAGCTAGGAGAAGGCCTGACCTCAAACCTTCGCCGAGTTTTCAGCTCACTGGTGATATCATCAGTTCAGTTTCAAGCCAAAATTCTGAATCTTCAGCATTTTTGCATTTGCAGATTTAAGGCAGAAAAGCATCTTCAGAACAAGCTGTGTGTCTTGGGTGTTAAGACTGAAGTAGGAGGTGCATCGTAAGTCTCTTGATAACAGCAGATTTTATTATTTTGTTATTTTTTAAACTCGTGGCATTCTCTTACAGCTTTGGGTTTCGCTTTTTTTTTTCTTCCTTGAAAAGCCTGAATTTTTATACAGTTTCAGTAGTGCAGAAGAACGCATCACAGCTAGGGAGAATGAAGTTTTCCATTGCTATTTCTGGCTTTTGTATTCAAGGCATTAAAACAAGTGAAGTGGAATTAACAGATCGCTGCACTGTGCAAACCCACACCTGGCGCAATCCCAGGCACTGGAACTGCATTAAAGGAACTGCTCTGCCTATGCAAGTTTTCTCCCCAAAGCCAGCGGCTGGAGTGCAACCAGCAGCCCTTAAGTCAGCTGCCTGTAAGCAGGGCCCAGCTCTGTGAAGTATGGCTGTGTCCAGGGCCTTACAGAATATCTAAAAAAAAATAGAGATTTCTAAAAAGCAAACAAATGGGGAGCTGTGAGACCATAGGGAAGCTACAGCCGTGCAAAATAAGAAGAAAGAATAAAAATGTGACACCAAGTCAGACACAGCAGTCAAAGGACTGGGGAGAAAAACACCAACATGGAATGTATAAACCCTGAGGAAGAAAAGCATCACTGGAAGACAGAAACTCAGCAGGACCAAAGGTCAGCTCTGTGCAAGAAGCAGCGGAAGGAGGCAGAGCAGCACTTCAACCAACCAGCTGGGAGTACCCACAAACCCACGGAAAGACCACGAGATGCACAAAAGGATTCAACTCCGTATTTTTAGATAAGACAGCATGCTGGGTTTACAGCATTTTCAAGACATTTCTTCCTCCTTTCTGGGGACTCAGAAAAATGCCTGAGGATTCCTTTTATCATCCCTCACGCGCTAACAAGCCACTCCTGCACCAAGGGAAATGAACTCCTGAAGGATCACACATCGCTCTGCCAGAATAACTGACTGGGTGGGAAAGGGAACGAACTGAAGAACGGGTGCCTGCTGCGAGGAAGATGTGAGGGCATCATAGAGAAATGGTGAGGTTTCCAGCATTTACAAGTTATTCAAGGATTAAGAATCAGAAACGTTCAAACCTGGGTCTGCTGAATCTCAGGCTCAAGTCTCTAACAGCAACAAAGGACTACTCCTCACACATCTCACCCAAACGCATCGCTCCTTTCTCATCATTTCATCTGCTTTTCTATTGCCTCTCAGAAATGAACGCACCATCACCGACCGCACGCTGTGCCTTCAGCAGGAAGAGTCTCGGTGACCTGCCGGGTACTTTTGCTTACATCTTCTGAGGATTCACACTAGTTTATGTAACAGGACCAGTAATCTGTTGTGTATCACCAGAACCACGTGAATCCCAAAGAAAGGTTTTTGGAACAGCTGAGACTTCAGCTTCACTTTGAATAAGATGACAAAGAAAAAAAAACCACTACGGTAGCAAGATGTACTGAAAAAACAGGCAGAGTTCTGTAGGATACCCGAAGGGAAGTATTAGGTGTGAGAACCTTACAAAGTGGACAGGTAAAGGTTTCACAGAACAATTTCCGTATCTTAACCCCAAGATCAGCCCTCACGTGGACACAGCGCGATGGAAGCTCAGCGCCGGCAGGGCACTGCGAGCGCCGCCCACCTCCTGCATCTGCCAGTGCCTGAATGCTGTTCTGCAGAGGAACCAGAGCCCTTCCAAATCACTGACATGACACGTATTGATGCGATGAAGATTTTAAGTCTTCTACAATTATCAAACATTCATTTTTTTTCAGCTTGTCAAGCATTACGCAAATGTTACTCAGTAGGAAGTGCAATGAAACAAAGTGAGAGCTTTCGTCTGCAGAGAAAATACTGCGACTGTAGCTCTACAACACCCAACAGCATCAAATCCACACTGTTCAAATCAACACGGCTTATAATCAGTAGTTCCTCAAAAGACTTTGTGAGAGCACGAGCTCCTCCAGCGCTGGCTACTCAGCCTCCACAGCACCCTACCACCAGAGCCCATCCACATAAGCACTAAGCCTGCACAGACCCCACAACTCATCTATGCAGTCTTTGACTCCCAGGTCTCACTACCTCTTGCGCTTCAAAGCTCACAGACAGGAAGGATCAGCGTCCTATTCTGATGGAACAAAGCAAATAAAAGCAAAGTGTTTTCCAACTAATCCTACTTAAACAAGTGTGACAAAAATACTGAGTCAAGCAGCAGCTTGTCAAAACCTCTGGTGGGACAAGATGCAGCTGAGCCAAACTTTGGAGCAACTCACTGAAACACACACTGCCATACAGCGTGCTGCCAGGGGGACGACAGACAAGGGCAGCAGCAGTCGATGAGAAAGCAACATGCATAACTATGTATGGCAAAATTAAACTCTTCGTATTCTGGAAAAAAAATGCATACTGCTGTGAAGACCAGAAAGGGGATGGAGAAAGGAATTTCTCAACGAGCCAGTCGTTAGAGCTGTTACAGAGCTGTTAGTTACTGACAAGCACCTGTCAGTTTCAGGTCAGGTTCTTTATGTTGTCATCCAGACGACAGAAGTTTCTAGCTGCCATGACCCACTTACACTTTTTCTCAGTTCTTTGGCACAGCTGGATTTCAGACTAAAAAATATTAAGAATGCCATTACAAGGATGTACGGAGTGCACTGTTCCCAGAAACCTCGGAATGCTCCAAACCTCGGCCTGAGAAGAACTTTTTACATCTCGAACTGAAAACATTTGGGCTCTAAGAACTGCTCAAGTACTTCTTTGCACAGTTTCCTGGGAAGCGGGCTACAGCTACAGTGGTACTGAGTGAGCCCAAACCATCTCTGTGCCCAACAGTTCACAGCGTTGATTTCCTAACTTTCTTGCCACAGAGATATAACACTTCTGTTCATCTACAAACCCTACCTGCATGTTTTGGATGACTCTAATTTCAGACTGGTATACTCATACACTGAAACAGACACACTTGTGCATTCAAAAACATGAGTGCAGGCTATCTGCTACTGCTCCATTCAGGCAGCTCCTTTTTAGACACACTAATGCAATATGCATCATGGTTTACAGAACAGCAGGTCATTTTAAAGTAAAATTTCAGTCATTCTACATATGCACAGTACTATGCTGATTTGGTAATACAGGGACACGATTTAATGATTTTCTTTGCATTTGTTTTTACAAGATTCAGATGCCAAAAGTGAAACAGAACATTAAGTTACCTGATTTAAAGAAGAAAATCACATACGTTTACAACATTAAAAGAATAAGACAAATATAAACCTTTGCTACTTACAACTGATCTATACAGATTAACCAAATCACAAATCTGTCACAATATAAATGTTTAATTGTTACAATGAATAAGAACATACAGAAAATGAAGTTTTAAAGGTGTTTTTTTTTTTAATATAAAATCTTCCTTTATTTTATTTTAAACTTACCATTACCTAAATTAGCTATGCAGGACATGTGGGGTACGTGACTAAGAAGGCACCAACAGTACAAAGCAAAGACAAAGCAGTTTGAGTATTTAAGAGTGCTCTACACTGATACAACACAAGAAAAGGCAACAATAGTAAGTAATCCAGCTGCAACCTTTAGCTGTTTGTTCTAGATTTACAAAGGTAGTCCAACTTTCGCATTTCGTCCAATGCTTCCTCCAGCTTGACCCCAGCACATGCTACAGAAAACCATGGTATGCTTCACTTTACTAATGTGCACTTTTCACTAATTTAGTGTCTTGATTTCAGTCATTAACTAAACCATTTTGAACCACAAACGCATTTTAAACTTAGTAAAAGGACTGCTTGGATTTTTTGTTTAAACCACTGCATTTACAAAAATACTTCCCCTAAAATCTGGGATTGCTTGAAGACATCCCTGTACAAATATAAAAGTACTACGCAAGGGACCAAATTCATGAGTATGTTGTGTGTATAGACCTATATTTATACCATATCACTGTGCTGTAACAACACAAATTCATCAATAACCAAGGACTATATAAAGTACACTAACATAAGCAGATATATATTAATAGTTTAAATCTACAGTACAGTTGCTCAGCAAAAAACTCTGACATGGTATAAATATATCATAGCGTATTACAATGGGCAGCAACAAGTTTTTCTTTTTCCCCATTCTGTAAGGAAAGCCATGCTCAACTCCTTGGGTTGCCTTTGGCCACTGCTGAGTCACGTCACCATCTGCTACTGCTGAATTGTCACAGTGCAGCACACTGCTCAGCCCAGGCAGGGCGTTGTACACCTCAGACTTGGTACGTGTGTGACAGTGATGAGGAAGATTCTGGGGAAGTCAGGATAGCAGAAGATGCTTTCTTTGCCAAAGCATTCAAGAGAAGTTTAAGTTTGCCTATTTTTCTTCCACAGTACAGTTGCAATGTTTAGACTGTCAACTGCTTACACTCCTTATTCCCAAAACATCTTTACCATGAAATATATATTACTTCAAATACAAGTTTCAGGTCTCTGCTCTACATATACAAAAATGAGGTAAAAGAGTGGAAAAAAAAAAAGGAGCAATAACCGACCTAACAGTGTTATAGGCACCTTCTTTCACATTTCCAATATCTGACAAAAGGAAAAGTCATGCTTCTGCACTTGACAATATAACATTCAGCTTAACAACGTTTATTGCGTTCCGCAGAAGACTGATGGATGCAGTTATTGGTACCGATGGACTCCAATTTGGTTCAGCAAGGACAGCTAAGGAAGAAAGCACCACACGTTAGGTAAAGCAAACCCTTGGCTTGTCATTCTGAGAGACAGATTGCAAGGGTATGTTTAGACCTCTCCAGAAACCCAAAATTAAAGTATTAAAAAAAGAATTGGGAAGAGGATGAAACAAGCTGCCAAAATTCTTCCTTAATAAATTCGGAGTGAGGTGTTACAAACTAATTTCAGTAACAGTCATCTTTCCAACCATGATTCCTGTAATGATGACGATGGTACAAGTAGCAGAGATTCTAGAAATATTTCAGCTTCTCAAAATTGCATGAAGAGAGCATTTTGGTAAAGATGTGTAGAAATATCAGAAAGAAATTCTACACAAGTATCAACAGTCAAGTGCATAATTTCTATAGAAAGTTTTTTTTAGCACAGGCTCCATATCACAATTCCACCATCACTTGTGCAGTGTCCTGACCATGCTCCTTTTGTTCCACACAGTAGAGATGTATGTACCACAAGAACTTCCTAACTGAAAATGCCCCTTACAATGAATCACTGCTTATTAAAAATTAGTTTTGGTAGACTAAGACTCAAACTCGAAGAAAAAATCTGAAATGGAATCTTGTAAGCACCCTTGCCTATTGAAATCTAAGTTAATGGCTTTTTTTTTTTTTTTTTTTTTGAAAAGCAGACTAAGTGGAATGAGGAAGCCTGGATTCACTAACCAGCAAGCATCCCTGTAATACTGCAGTAGCAACTGAACCTGATTTCCATTCAAACACATTACCCAAGAGGAAACCAAAAACTAATTCTTTATGTTAATGTGAAGATATAAGATTTAAATTTATTTCCAGGAATTACAAGTGCATTTTGTTCATATTAGCAAGCAGTCTATACAATCCATTCTTCACTGCTGCCAAAATAAATTGAGAAGACAGCAGAGATACGAAAAGCTAAAAATAGAACTATTTTTCCTAAGTTATTTGTTGAATAGCATTTCAGTTGAACACAACTCAGAGGTAACAATAGATTTTTTTCTCTCAATCATAGGCATGTGGCACTTAAACAATCATCTTTGCACAGAAAGCTTTAACAGTCATGCGAGGGCACAGTAATCATTTTAAACAAGGCAAATTTCTCACCACAGAGAGCAGTGGGGAAAGAAAAGGAGGCACTGCACTGGAACGTAACACCTAGTAAACTCCACATTATACAATTTCAGTAACAAATACTTGAAAAGATCATTAAAAGGTATACAATTTTAAACGTTATTTAGTGCTAGCTTTGTTTGGTTGTCCTAACTCAGCATTATCAGAAAAGTTTGATAGTACTTGACAACAGAACAGTACTTTATGTCACGAGCTCATGGAGGCTTGATTACAAATCACCATAGTGTAGGTTGCAAGAAATGAACTTGAGATGCTGACATGCTGTAGGAGCAAAAGGAAATTCAAACTTTCTCATTTAAAGATGCAGTGTTCCTCTCTGCGAGAATTCTGAATGTCAGTGATTAGATTCAAATGTAAAACTACCAATCCTCATTTGAAGCATTTCATTGGTATGAAGTATGCAGACTGAGTTTACTAACATCATATTTTGGTTTCTCACTTACCACATTCGGATGCCTTCCACAAAGAAAAGCAGTTAGATCATCATGCCATCATGTTCTTTGTTAATCTCCCATCACACAGGGAATAAGTAAGATGGCAAGCTGCCACTCATTCTCTTTGCACAAGCCTTATAAACACAACCACAAGGTATGAACTTTGGAAGTACTACCCCTCCCAGCATGGTTAAACTTAAAATGATCTCTTTTGAAAAAGGCAGGGAAAAAAAGGTACAAATTTTGTCAATGCATGGTAAAATGTTTCTTAGATGAATTCAGTTAAGATGGGTTCCTATGTGGCTATTACATTGTATAGAATACCTGCATGTACAGCACAGGACACCCAAACAAGTGCATAAGCAAGATTAACACGAACACGACTTATGTTGTAATCCAGAGCATAATGGTAAAACCCCACTCACTGGTTGCTAACCATTTCTATTTAAAAAGGAAGTGCAAAAAAAATCTGGGATGTCACTGACTTAAAGTGCCCTGAATAGTAGCTTTTCTAAAAAAAAATGCCAGCGACTTCAGTAAAGTCAGAAAAACAGTTCATGGTGTAAACTTCGCATCAGTTAATGAATTATCTTCTTGGATATTAATCCAGGAGTGAAAGGAACCACTGCATCTCTCAAACCAGAAAGCAAGCAGTTAAAACACGGCCAGCAGTAGGTGCACTTACAGTACAGTACTGCAACAGGTCAACAACGGGCATTACGCATAGGAGTGTCAATTACAATTCTTCAGGCTTAAAAGATTCATTGAAAGCATGAAAAGCCAAAACTACCAGGAACTGCCCTCCTGAATGGCTCAAAGGAGTTAGTGGATAAGCTGAGAGAGGCCACAAGACATGACCAACAGTAAAGAACTGGGAAGAGGAACAGCAACGTTTGAGCATGCCCAGTCCTTTAAGTCCTTGTCCTACAAAAAAAAAAAAAAAAGCAGAGACATTTCAGTGAAGGAAATTTTAACATTGTCTTAAAACATTTTCCTATTTCTACCTCTCTCCAAATGAGTGACCTACATTATTTGGTTATCTGAAGAACTGTTGGTTTTTTCTTTTCCCCACATTGCTTCATAATTCCAAAAGCTAGAGTCAAAAACTACAATGCAAAGAACACACTGAGCACAGCCAGTGATAGCAAGGGGCTGCGGAGGAGAGCAGAAATATACAGGAAGAGACTTACTGTGCAGTTTGAGCCAACTGCTAGGGACTGGACTTCACTAGGATGTCAGCTACTTACGTTTAAATGCTGTGTTGTGGAATACCTAATAATTCTGACCACAAATTACTCATACAGTTCCTAGTGAATCATTATCTAGTTAAGTACTTAAATTTCAGAATGTTATTGGCCAAATCAACTCTTCATAGCAGCACTGAAAGGTAACATTTTTAGCAGATCAGAGATTTCTCTCAGCACTGGATCACTGATATCTGTACTCCTAATCCCTTTATCCCTTAATCCCTAACACAACCGAGGTACGTGCAGTCTGGGCAAAGAGGCGAGTAGCAGAGATCATGAGCTATGATTTACCACAGCGTCAGCTAGTGCTCACCCTCCTCAATCCCACGGCCTGTACAGGCTTCACCTTACTCCAGTTAGACAGTTTTCTTCCAGAATGTGCACACACTCCTAGTGCCTCCTGTACAGAATTAGCTTTATGCAACACAGGAGGGAAGCAGGCACCATTGGCCTTACTGTGTGCCAGTCTAATTCTACTGGGAACGTCCAATGGCATAAAGCTCAGATTTACCTGAATTCTACTTACTAAGAGTTTGAAATGTTAGCTAGTAAGTTTAATAAGCAATATTCACTGTTCCCAAAAATCAAAATGACTTCAGCTGTGAACTTTTACGTTCAATACAATTATTCAATATTCAAGCTAGTGACAAAAGAAGAACTATTTACAGTTTACTCAACTTTTTTTTTTTCCTTCCTCTTTTCTTACCAATAAAAGAGACTAGAAGCATAAGCAATGTAGGAACAGAAATCCCATTTTTAGTCCAGAAGAATTATTGGTTATAGCAAAGCAGTAAAGTTCCTACACGCTGCTGCCACAGCCATAGATGGCTCACAGTGAAGTGCACAGGCTCAGAATCAGAACTTTCTGCTGGAACTGTCAACCAGAGATTCTATTTGTGAACTGCTGATGGAAAATAGCATGTAAATCATTTTTAAGGCCACAAAATAGGGCAACCTACATCAGGCATTTGTCTTCATATTTTTAGTTTCTTGTCCAGTTACAAAGCTTAGTTACTAAAAACATTCATTCCACCAATACTAGAGGAAAATATACTGTTAATTATGTCAGCAATTTTGTATGAAACTACCAAGACTTGCAAGCCTCAAAGTACGTGAAGACGAGTTTATTGATTTGAAACAAAACACAGGCAGTGAATATCAGCAAATTCAAATTAGGCATGTTGAGATCTTCAAAGGACTATCAAATGTAATCATAACTGATTTATAAACAGCTACACAGTTAATTACTCACACAATTATCTCAGAGGTACATAAAATTGAAGTCTCACTGAAGATTTATGGTTTTGAGGTTTTGGGCTTTTTCTTTTTTTTTTAGAGTAGTTCAAGGGATTTCTCCTCTGCACATTAAATACAAGAGATTTTAAAGAGCACTTGAAGCCACATGACAAAATGCTCTGTTATCTTCTATGAAGATCACTGACTCCTTGAAAAGCTGTGGTTTTTGTTTTTAAGATTTGCATTTCAGTAGTGTTCTCATCACTTTTATTTGAGAATAAAAGCAAATGTAACCCTTATTCCTTAAATACAACCTGAGAACTGGGTAAACATCTCAAGAGCATTGCCCAGATTCTTTGCAGACAGTTCAGCGCTGCAATCTATACTCATTTCTTCAGTAAGAGAACAGGACTGAGGTCAATTAAACAAGCAGAAAGTTGCACTTCAGCAGCTATTAAGCAAGTCAATAGAAATCGTCAGCTATACATCTCACTAGCAGTAACCACTGAGTTCCAAAATTATTCTGGTCAAATGGTTTCTTATCGTTGTAACTTTACCTATGCACAATTTAAGATCGATATCCTGGCTGGAATCTAGCAGTTTCCTCAAAAATCAGTTCTTTCAGCTTTTCTTTCGGCAAGTCATCCAATTCCATGTCAAACTTGAAGGGTGCTTCAGCTACAGGCTTGATAAAATTAAAGAAAAAAGGTAATAATTCATCTTTTTTAAACTATTATTGTTCTGTTGAAATTAATGGAGATCCTGAATGGGAAAAAAAAACATCTAAAAGCATGTTCACAAAAACATGCAGTATTTTGCAGCCTATGAGGAACAACTCATTCAATTAGTTCCTTATATGCTTCATATATTAGTTCAAAAATTTTTAAATCAAATTACAGTCAAATGCAAAACAAAGCCTAATATTTGACAACAGCTTATATCTCAGTAACTACCTGAACGAAAATCTGAAACATCAGATTTCTCAGAATATCCCTCAAGGAAAACCTCCTCCCCTCCTTGTTAAGTAACCTGAAATCTCATCAGTATTATATCAACTTCAGTAAGCTCAATTTTGAGGGCTTTTAAAGCACAACACAATGGCAAATTCTGTTATCTCTCCTGCCTCATCTCAGCCATTATGAAACAAAACCACAGTGAACTGAGAAATTCTATTTTCAGAATAGTACTCCTTAGCATATATTTATTTTTGTGTTGTGCCTCCAAAATGTAGCACTGGATCAAAAGAAAAGCAGGACGTTAATCTCAGTTAATCAGACTGATTTTTTTCCTCTTATTTTTATTAAACAAACATTTAAACAACTTCTTTATATCTCTAAATACAAGCAAGACTTCTCAGTCTATAAGGGCCGTAAGTTACTGCTTGTAAAGAGCAAGAGAATTGCAACCTTCTTGATCGTGTTAGGTCTGTGATATAAGGTATAACACACTACTTAAAAGAGTTGCAAAGTTTAAACTTCGAGACAAAAGATTAAAATTTCTTGAAAGATGTCTAAAAAGTAGCAGCACTATTTTCAGATGTAAAGAGCACATACAGCTCTTCAACTGCTTACTATTTGTCTCATTCCACAAGTAGAAACATTGTCCATAAACTAATGAAGAAAAGTAATACATTGTACCACTTTATCAACAAGATTCACATTTTAACAATGTTTTTACCTCATCACTTGGATCATAATACTGTTCCAGATATGGATGGGCTAAAGCTTGTTCCACTTCAATTCGCTTATGAGGATTAAAGGTCAACATTTTATCCAACAAATCAAGTGCTAAGACAAAAAAGAAGCAAACAAGAGCTTAATACACACTTCAAATGGCAATAAACACACTTTAAAGTACAATAAATGCTACTGATACTACATACGAAAAACAAGCTTCCCTAAGTTTTGTGCTAATTTTCATTTACAGCAGTAGCAGCAACAGAAACAGCAAAATGCTTCCTCTGAGTTGGGCAGTGGGTCTTTTTTTGTCCATCTTATCAGCATTCCTAAATTACAGTTTCCTTTGGCTCTGGTACATTTTTAAAACAAGTTTAGAAAAACATATACCCTTTGGAAGGCCTGTTTCCACAGACCTAGAACCCCCTTGCTTTCTCCATGCCAAAGCATGCTGTGCACACTGTTTCTCACTGAGACGATGGCAAAGAGCTTTCTGAAAAACTGCTCTGTTAAAGCTGCTCTGAAGGTTTAGATGGAAAGTCACACTGACTGCATGTTCCCCAGCAGCCAAGCACGTGAGCTTCACTGTCACTTAAGCTGTCAAAAGCTCCAGTAAAAATTTCTCACACTGACGAGCACAGTTACAAAAACAGAATAAATCACCACTGTTTCCCTCAATAAGGACGATCAGCACTACTGCTTCAGCTGCAGTAATCAGCTTTTTCATGACACTTCTGATCATATTCACTGAAAGCAAATTATTTCATCAGTTCAAAAAACTCAGGTGACATGCATTGTGTCAGAGCAAGTATGAGAGCTGTGCTGTGCATACAGCGATCCTTGAACTACACGAAGTAGAAGCTAGAAGGAAACATCAATTATGTAACAAAACAAACTGTAAACGTCCAATGCCAACGCTGCATATCTGAATGAACGACACTTTCTAAGACAACAACAGCTGGGATTCCCATCTTTTACAAAGTTAAAGACCACAACACAATTTTTGACTTGTTTAAGAACGAGAAGAGTTTCATGCTGGTTTATGATCTCACATCTGACTGATATAGCTGTTCTAACGGACCCTGATGTTCTAACTCCAACTCAAATAAATTCTACAGAGTGGCTCTAAAAGTCTATAAAGGGGTTCTAAAACATATCCCATTCTGCCACTGATTTTGGTGCTCATTTCCACTTTGAAAATCTGATACAACGTAATAGAGGATAAAATACCTTTGGGGTCAGCATTTGGAAACAGCCTGTTCCATGGTACCTTATTTTTGTGTGGTAGGGAAAGCAAATAGTTTCTGGCTTTTAAATTTATTATACAATTCAAATCTTCTTGGGAAGGAGATCCAAGTATACCTATAAAAATAAAAACACAAGCAGTACTGCACTCCTATGAAAGTCACATTATAGCAGTCATATCATGTTTCCTAAAAGCCAACATTAAAAGTGCTGCAAAGAAGACTCCACACCACATGTTCTAAGCACAGAATACCACAGAATGTTTAGCAACCCTTACTAACAAGGTGTTGGTTATTTGTTTTCTCATAAATAAACAGATGCATTTGAGTTTTTCAATTAGCAGCAGTTCATTTATAAGATCCAATTGATATAAGTTTACCTACAGAAACTTTTACAAATGGACTTAGACATTTTGGTATGTCAGCTTCTTTGTTTATTAATTTTTCTAAAACATCTCTGCTGATATAATAAATAAGCATCCTCCAGACACCCCTCAAATCAACGATTTACTACATAAATCATTACAGAAATAACTACAGGGAACACAAAATGCATCTACAGATCCATATATTATATGTTCTTGAAGACAATCCATACGTACATTACCATGGATTAGACTTAAGGACAATATATAGACTAAAGGAACTGAAAGATTAAAAGAAAAAAAAAACGGGTGACCCAGATTGGTCCATCTGGTAGAAAAGATGAAGAGAAGTGGATGGATGAGGAAATGTTATTAAGTAAAACTTACCAAGGATATGGTTAAGTTGGTCAAGGTAGTGTTTTCCTGGAAAGATGGGTCTGTTGGAGAGCATCTCTGCCAGAATACAGCCTACTGACCAGATGTCAATAGACTTGGTGTAACCCTGCAAGTAAAGCAAAACAAAAAACACCACTTTTAATCAAATCTACTTTTGCATTACTGCAGTAACACATTACTTTAGTACAAATGCACTCAAACTGTTTAAATGTGTCGTGCCTGTTCATGCTGTTCAATTTTTCTGGCATATAAGGAAATAATTAAGAACTGTAGATCAAAAATACTGCTTCAAATGAGTAGCAAAACCTGAAATTCACATCGCACACTCTTCCAAAAGGATTGAGTAAGGTTAGCTGTACATATGACCAACCATATATTTGTCAGGCTCCTTAATTCTATAGCCAATTTACATCAACAGATTTCATTAACAGGCCTTACACTAACTTGGAATTTTTGAAAGTTAGAGCGTCAAGGTTACTGCAGTTCCCAGCATTACGCCAGACATGTGAGCAGTGAGAAAAAGCCTCACATAGGTCGGTAAGAAATCTTCATCACCAAGGGAGTGAAAGGGCAATACTGATTGCTGCTTAGCTGATCTGTAAACACAGTAGGAAAGTAAGAAGATGTCGTGAGAAGGCCAAATACTGTGATAAGAAGTATGGAACAAACAACATTTCCAGGGGAGTAACTTGTGTTATACACTTCAGAATCAATGCCTTTTCTTATATATCTATCTACCCTGGTGCCTGGGTAATACACAGGCAACTCTACCTCAAGAACCACTGGCCTCACAAACACCCTCACCTTACCCTCCCATAGCCTGCTGCCTGCTGCTCCCCCTCCCATCAGCAAGGAGCTCACACAAAAGCAAGCGACTGCTGAATCCACTGCCTGCTCAGCACCAGCTTCTCAGCATCCTATCACTGACTGCTTGTTTTCTACACATCAATTCTGAAAGAAATCAGGTTATTGACCAGGAACATCATATACTGTGCACCTCCTGAGAAACACGAGATACCTTCTGGTAAAAGCTGCTGATAATCCAGAAATAAAGGTAAGCTGTCCTATGCTTACAGCCACAATGGAAGTTTAAAATACAAGCCGCCTAAAAACTCAACTAAGCAGATAATTATTTTCTACATGCATATTGCTGGAAAAAAAAAAATCAAACTGAACAACCAATGGAACAGTTTTCCTACAAACCCTTTGGGGAACACAGAATACAGAGAGCTGTCACACTGACACTACCAAGTGTCCTGCTGTGGTAACTTCTGCAAAGGCTATGGAGGTCACCCACTGCATCATACAGAAAACAGACTGACTTTCACAAAGGCACAGAAGCATGCAAGAATAATTCCAAGTATTAAAAAAACAAAGGAATTATTTGATTAAGACTTCAAGAACATATTCAGGATTGATATACAGCAAAGACCACATGTCTTCAAAATAAGACTCACCCTCACTATGCATTCTAAATCTAAACAAAGATGTCAAGATTAATATTAAGGCAATACTTGCAAACATTCTTGAATACACTGCAGTGCCCTCATCACTAGTATTTCTGTCCTGCTCTACAAAAGAGAGCATCTGACAGAATGAAGTCTTGTGAATGGCAAGAGATGAGGCACATGGGGACTCAAGCACCTCTACTCAGCTGTAGAATCCAATAATTGTATCTGAAATCACAAATTTACTGCAAACCAATAGCTATGTTGTAAATCCACTTCTCTGTTCCATCAACATCATGCATGAACTCCAATTGTAAAAAAACCAAACAAACAAAAAAACAAAAAAACCAACCCAACAATCCAGAGGGGGCAGGAGAAAGGAGAAAAATTTGGTGCTCACAAGTGAATAATCAGCAATAGAAGCACCACAGCAGCACACTGCAGTTCTTACCTTAGAATTCAGCATGATTTCAGGAGCCCTGTACCAACGTGTGGCCACATACTCTGTCAGGAATCCTGTGTGATCGTGGTCAGGATCTGCAACACGAGCCAGTCCGAAGTCACAAATCTGGTTTCAAATTAAAAAGAAAAAAAAAAAAAAGCAAGTATATTAGACATACATACATACAGCTCCCCATACTGCAATATTTCTAAGTCACCCCACCTACGATGTTACACTTACAAAGACAGTGATGCTAGCACATATTTCCAGAAATAAATCATCTCACAAAAGTTGGAAAAAAATATTTGGAACTCAAATACAAAAAGGCTATTTGGATAAGGCCCCGAAGAGGTCAAGGAGAATAAGCAGTCTGAATAGCTTGAGGGAAAACATTTCTGCCATACAGTTTATGCTCTGCTATGGGCTCATTTAACACTGCATCCACCAGGAAGGGGGTAAAGCGTACCCACACCACTCCAACTTATTTGAATATATAAAAAAACAAAAAAAAGAGATTAAGCTCTCCAACAACAAAAAAAATAACCACCAACACATCTGAAGAACAGTTCAAAACTCCATTTTACAAAAAGTACCATTACAACAGTGTAGCTTTGCAAAAAAAACCCATCATGAGATAACGGTGTACTGGAGAGATTACAGGTTGCTGAACGAAGCATGAGCACAAAAACCCACAAGGGAACATTTCTCAATCTATGCCAGGAAAATAATCTTATCTAATCATGAATAAATAAATAAATAAATAAAAATAAAAATAAATCTCTGATGTACACTACTAAGATGGGGAACAAGGAGAAAGTGTTTCTATCCATACTTTGATAAGGAGGTTCCATGGCTTTCAGAGCCATTTACTGTCCTTCATCCAAAGAGAAAATAAGGAAACTGGAAACATGAGTGAAGACAGCACAGCAGCTCTGTCACAATGCCATTAAAGAACAATTAACAGTGTTAACACTTCAGAGGAACAAAATTTCTATTTTCATTCCCCTGAAAGCATGACTTAATTCATTTTCATGGTTCATTTTCATGGGACACTGTGTTTTGAATTTAAGTGCAAATACCACTTTGTAAGCATGCACACGTGCAAGACTGGCAAAACAGCCCTAGAAGAAACAAGTCAGCACAAATCAGTGCTAGCAGACAAGGCCCAACACACACTTTCTTTTCAATTCCACTGTTTACACTTCAGGTGTGGTAATAACACACCACCACAGTTCCCTTTAGGTTAAGAAAAAGCACTTGCCCTGTTATACAGACTACCACATTCTGCACTAGGAAAGCACACATTGCAGAGGCATGCTCTTTTTAATATCCGAGAAAGAAATCAGAGCAGTATTTACTGAGCTCATACGCTGCTGCCCAGCAAACTTAGTTTACTTTTTATGAGCATCTTACTTGTCTTAAAACACTTCTTTCTATAACTGCACACACACAGCTATGCTCAAACTTTTCTTTCCTGCTTCTACTACAGATTTTATTCCATTTCTTTCATGAAGGGGTTAATGTCTTGAGGAACTCTGATGTGACAACAGCTGCTGCAGTCCCACAGCAAGAGGCAGAGCAACTTGTCCAGAAGGATGCATTGGGAAAGGCAGACAAGGAGCAGTGGGAATACAAAGCAAAGAATGGACCGGTGTATACAGCATTTAAGCAGCAAAGATTTTTCTTGGAATTCTGACAAACCTGCATGGCCAGCAGCCGGCTCACATCCTGCAGAGGGTCAGTTGTTACTACTGTTTTTTAATTAGCATGTTAGAGCCACTATAAAAAATCAGTGTAATTAGGGGGGAAGACAGCATATAACAGAACAGTTGTACCAAATCAGATCAAAGCCACATAAACTCCGATCTCATTCCATCAGTAGCCAACAGTAAATACTTGGAAGTACTTGAAGTGTATGAGGAAACATGCTTCCATGGCTCTCTGCAAGTCTCTCATTTTCCACGCACTTGCCACCATGGAATTCTAAACCAGAGGTAGCATTCAAAACCTTTTCCTTCTGGTTACCTGCTACCTTCTTCTGGTTACCATGCTACCTTAATATCTACTCTATGTACCAACTTCCATACCTTAAAAAAGCTGAACTACATCCATTCACTTTGAGCACACCAGCTGCTCCTTTCATTTGCCCCATCCAGTTTTTATTTTCAATAGCTAAGGACAGTAATAGTTCACGACCTCTCCTTGCCACTAAGAATATTATCCACTATCCATTTCTACTGTGTTCATTCTTTACTCAAGTAGAATCTTCCAGATGGGAAGACCTAGGCTAAAAACAACTCTTCTTCATTTGGGTAGGAGCACCCCGAAATTCCGGTCACCTCTTTTTGGAAGACCATCTCAGGGAGAAGCGTGACAGTTACAATCACACAAGAGCAGAAAGTTACAGCAAGGTGTGTTTTCTGTTTTGTTCTTTATTTCTGTTCTCATTCTTCACACTTGATTTGCTTTGCTGAATGCCACTAAATAACAAGGTAACATTTTCCAAGAACTGCAACAGCTCTAGGATCATCTATCTGCAGTATTAATTCATAAAGAACCCATGACTGAAAACGTAAATTAGCAATGCTCTCTCCCCAGTTGATTGCTTTGCCTCCGATCAGCACTGACTTTAACATATCATTTTGGTTGTCTGCTATTATGAAGTCCTTTTCCAACTCAGAATGATTAACAGCTTTAATACAGGGATTCAAGACTTGAAATACACACAACTGTCAGTTTACCTTCCAAGTAAATACAACTGTGTTTCAGATTGGTATTTTCACCAGCTTTTAAAGAGGCTGTTTCAAAGACAGCCTCCAGATGGAAACAGCAACGCATTCATTAGAATAGTATAACAGAGCACAGTTCTCAAACATCATTTTATGAAAACTAATAATGATTTGGCAACCCTTCCACAACAAAAATCACATTAATCCCCAATAACACTATCACATTCATAGTTGTTCACAGTTTAAACAGATCATATAGTTGATGAAGACCACAGGAGCAAAATTAAGTAATTTCCACTAACCTTGAGATCACAAGTGGTATTAAGCAGCAAATTCGAAGGTTTGAGGTCACGATGAAGCACATTGGCTGAATGGATATATTTTAACCCTCTCAGAATCTGGTAAAGGAAATAACAAATGTGGTCGTTGCTGAGGTGTTGAGTCTTTAAGAGCTTGTAAAGATCTGTTTCCATAAGGTCTTGCACAATGTATCTGTAAGGAATCAGATGTAAGGCAGCAAAACAAAGCAGGTGACATGTTCAGTATCAACATACAGTACCAAATGAAACTTCTAAAACCATTTTTTTATTTTCTTTATTTGCTTCACAACAATTGGAACTACTTGGTTGATTCTTGCTTTACCAACTGTGAATCAAATCAATCCTGATACATGACAGAGACCCTCAGAGAATTAAGAGGCACCAGCACGTGGTTCCCTCAAGATAATCAAACTATTTCTTTATATTAGAGACTGATCTTCACTGGAATCTTACGGTGACTAGCTTTCTATCCTGCTTGCCAAGAAATACAAGTTGTTTTCATTTCATGAGTAATAAGCTGAGATATTAGCTTCCTGTTGCACAAATGCTTCAAGACGGAAAATCCAATCACTTCTGATCAGTCTCTGCCACTTCCAAAATGTTCTCCTTTACTACATGTTTATCATACTATATTGGTAAGCAAAGACTGTTTGTGCTCAAATTAAATTCTAGCATCTTTAATCACATTATTCTTTCCCAAGACTGAAATTAACATAAAAAGGTTTAATTTTGCTTTGACCAAAATGAATTGAGCCAAAATTTCCTTTCTTTTAATTCAACTCAGCTCCAAAACTCTCGGGGTACAGTTCCATGACAGTTCTCCACCAAAATGGGATTAAAAAAACTAAAAAACCCACAACCCCAAACACCAGCCACTACTACTGCCATTTCAGCTGGGCATTTCCATCCCTTCCTTTGTATGCTCCAATCACACCACACAACCAGGACATCTTAAGAGCACACACCTACAGCAGCCAGTGGCCACAGAAATGCAACCTCAGAATCCCACAGAAGACTGTACTCAAAGAGCACACTGCTAATTAGTGAAGTGAGAACATTTGACCTAGATTCAATTCAATGCCTTGTGCTTTTAAACAGGCAGACATCTGTGAAAATCTGTGAAGCCAATAGGAAACAATATATAAAGACTTAGTGAAATGATGTGAGTTGACTCCAAACTAAGGTTGGTACCACAGGCAGAACCTCTCAGCTGTAACAGCCTTGATATGTCAGATATATACACATGAAGCCAACAGTTTACTAGCTCATGTGTAGTTTCAGACTTCATATATGCAAGAAGCACTACAAGGCTAGAGTGAGAGTGGAGGGATGCTTGGCCTCATTTATCCCCTACCCCAAATGCATCCTTTCCATTCTTTAGGAAAATTTTTGACATCAGAGCTTTGCCATTCCATTTTCTCCTTGAAGCAATCTGACAGTTATAACAAAGGTTCTGCATACAGTGACTGTAGTTCAAAGACTGACTGGACTAAATATACACTGAGTTCTTTGCCTTGGAATTTCTTTTTTAAATGTGGAGGAAAAAAAAAACCTTGCACTTATCTAGGAGTCAAACCTATCAACCAGTGCATCCACAAATCCATCAAATACTATGAACTTCCATTCCAGTTTACAGTAATAAAAGTCAGCTTTTATTAACATTTAGTAAGGATAAGGATGAAAAGAGTGATCTAATGAAAACAGAGAAGGAGGTATCAATCACTAAGCATAACAGATTTTGAAAGGATACACGTCTTTCATTTGTTCAATAGTTGGAGCTCTGATAATGTCATTTATTCCGATAATATTCTCATGCCTGAAGCGCAGTAAGATCTTTATCTCTCTCAGAGTTCTCTGGCAGTATGTCTGATGCTCAAAAGGACTGATTTTCTTTATAGCAACTCGAACTTTGTTGACGTTATCGTAGGCAGAACTAGAACAGAATCAATAATTTGTGTTAAAAGTTAAAATTCATTCATTCAATTCAGAAAACAAGAATGTTAATTCTACCAAATGCAAGGACTGCTCACTTGTTTTTACATTTATTTTTATCAAATGAAGGAGACAGTAACAAGTATCTTCTAATTTGATGACAGTGCAACAATATTTTTTCTGTTCTTCAACTTATTTGGGTACCTACAAGTCACAACCTTCAGCAGCCAACTTTTTGCCTGCTGAGTCCCAAGTACCTCAACAAAGCCAGACACATTCACCTCCTTCACTGCCCCGTGGAAAAACTAAGTTTGACTCCTTTCCTGTACACTGTGATCAAGAAGAAATTTTAGACAAGACGTTAATCCTGGGTTAACCCACTCACTTTGGAAAACCTCTCCGAAGCCATCTTTCAAACAGCAGAACCCTACAGCATGTCTCACTCCTCCACCGAACTGCATTTTCTGCACCTCCACGAACAAGGGAATGGGGAACTCGTGAAGACGCCTCTCCCATTTCAATTCCAAAGACAATAGGGTCCCAGAAAATGAAATACTCGCACGGAGGGAAGCAAGGAGCAGCCCTGCAGCAGCACTGATGGTGCCCAGCATCAACAAACGCACTGAGGCCACACTTAGGGCACAGGGCAGCATTCAGAGCTACACCAACACAGGAGCTCAGGCCTCCTGCTCAGAACGCCCACCCACTCAGAGGAACATCACCGCCCAGCCCAGCAGGGAGGCTCTGCAGAGGGCACAGACCAACAAAGCACAGCCTCGAGTTATTGCTGAGCAAAAAGGCTACGAATGGCTACAAGGCTGTTCTAGCACGTTCTTTAAGGTCTTGTTTATACGAATGGCAAAGCATCTCATTACAATAATTTCTCCTTAATTACATTTCCATATGCTTTTAATATAACTAGAATTTAAATGTTCATGATTTTTAATATATAAGAATATCTTGTTCCATTCAGATTTCTTTTTATTCACTACTTTAGAGTTCTTAAAAAATACTTATCAAGCTTATACTTAGACATTTGTTGGCCTCAGCCATTTCACATGAAAATACAGCCGTGCTGCCAGCTAACCATGCTTTTCATCCTATGGATTTTTTACCATCAAATCCCAGGATGCTCTTCCTTCTTGGCCTTACACAGCATCTGGCAAGCAGGTGAGCCAGAATGAAATCTGAAAATCCAATCAGAAGAGGACGACTGAAAGGAACTCTGATGTCTGGCTCCTTCAATGTTCTTCTACCACAAAGCACGTTTATGGTGCAATAACATGTTTTTGAGACAGCACTGTACCTTCAGTATGCAAAAACATTTACATTTCTCACTTTTATTGCCAAAAATGATACAGAATTTACGCTGCCAGTAAATTCATGTAGCTCGCATACATGCAGTGACATCCCTTTTCCTCTCCCCTCCCCCACAGAATCACTATGACCCGATTAGACCCATAACTCATCTTTAAGCACAGACCAAGTGCAAATGTTACACGCCTCTGGAAACACTGAACTCCTCCAGTGCTCCACAAAGTGCTCTGAAATTCCATGCAGTAAGTATTCCTTACACCTGCTGTTAGTACATCTGTGTATCCAACACAACAGCAGCTCACAAGTCCCAAACCAAACAATAACAAAACGCCAGCTCCCCAATGGCAGCTCTCTGGGCTGATCGGGATGCCCCCCCCAGGTGCTTCCAGCAGGCCAGTACAGAAGTCACCAGCACAAAACAAAGCTAGAAATTCTTAAGCCTGTACTTGGCAATGAAATAAAGGAATCTTATAGATCATCGTATTGTTTTATATAAGCTTATTCTCTTCTTTGTATTGACTGAAGCCTATTTTGCTCTCACGATGAAGAACCATACGGATCAGCTATGACAAGTAGAACAAGGCAAAACGTCCAACATGTACAACTTGAAGCTGCTTAAATAAAGCCTTAATCCCTTGCAATACTGGACGTCTGTCTACGCTGCTGATTCTCACATAAAGGTGGTCACGAAGAAGGTCCCGAAGATGCTGATATTAAAAGACACAGAAGACAGGTTAGGCTACTAACAGCTTCAATCTCTTCCCTGCAATCTATGCAGAAGACCAGGTCCCTGTCCATGAAAGGTACCCAGGAGATGAATTCAGCAGAACAGAAGCCACGTGTTCCCACTCACACACGTGCTACAACCGCACCCATATTCAGCCCATGAGATTACATACTGCGACAATGTCATGACACAGGAATCACTGCACACTAAGATAACTGAGTACTCTACAAGCCAGACCCAACCATTTCCCACAGCCCCTCCTACTCCTCACAATCCTTTACCATCAGTGCTGCTCCCCAGAGCAGCTGAAGGAACACAGAACACATTGCTCAGAGTCCATCGGCAGTGACAGGAAATGCAAATCCAAAACCCCAATGCAAAAACTCACTGCAGTTAATGAACAGCTTACTTACCACCTAACACAGGATTCATCTTAATCAGCCTCAGCCAGAATTAGAGATCTAATCTTATGACAAACAATTGCCTGGGCTCCCCCTGCAGTTCAAGAAGAAATAGCTTCACATATACATCCCAAAGCACATCCTAAATTTAGATAATCCACATTCTGGAAGTGCTGTCCCACTGTGCACAGTCTAACCAGGCTCTGCTGGATCTTGTAAGTGTTGTTATTTTCACTGAAGCAGCCAGCCGGCACTGCCTCCCAGAGCCAAGAACCTGCTGGCTCTTCAGACATCCATGAACTGGGAATACCAGTTCCTATACCAGAATTTTCTAAGTCCCAATCCAAAGCTTCTAGTTCATAACCCTTAACATATACCCACCGCTGCACACTGCGCCCTACGGACTCTGGGCCACTCCCACGATGGTGTATCTCGTTACCAGCACTACATATTCAAAAGGAAGGATTTGTACCCATCATGATGTGCCGCTTCACCAGCTGATGCAACCACAGCTGCGAATGCTATTTATCTGTAATGTGATAAAATTAAATATGGATTTTGCAACAGCCCAACTCCAGCATATACATTATTACTATTTCGAGCAGCAGCTACCATCCTGTGACAACCTACAGCAGCACCATTAGCCAGATCCTTTCCAGACACCGTGTGTGAATCAATACAAGCCCTAGCGCTACAGTTTATCATTCCCAGTATTAAGGTAATACATTTAAGGTAAATATATGACAAAGTTTTGACTAAACAGAACACCCCACGCAGCAGCACAAAGCAAACAGATGAGCACGTATGGCCCAGGGAGCCGCGCCATGCTGCTCAGAGCCGGCCTCGATGGCTGCACAGCCCGGGCACTGCGGCCCGGCCCCAGGGCAGGGCTGCCTCTGGCCGCAGGAGCCGGGCAAACCAACCCTCTGCCATTAACCCCCACCCAGGGCAGGAGAGCTCTTCACCACGCAGTACAGGACGAGCACCAAAGCTCAACTCCTACCACAGAGGCTGCTGCACGCTCTCTCGCCCATTTCTTTTCTTCACACGTTTCATTTCGGAGCTGGAACAAGTGAGAGCACGCCGCAGCTGCTAGGAGAAAGGAGCCAGCTCCTGCCGCAGCCACATCCCACAGAGGGCTGTTTCTTCACACAGTGCTGACAAACAACCGCCTCCCCTGCTCGCCCCGGGCTGCACTGTGGGGTCAGCAGCCCGATGCAGCACACAGAGGTACGGAGCGCTCCGGGCCGACAGCACGATTCCAACTCAGAACTGACCCATCTGAAGTTTAAAAGGGATGTTTTGTCAGCAGCTTCGTGTTGCTGTGGAAACAAGATTCCAAGGACACCATCAGAGATAATCGCCCTGAAATACTGAATAATGTGGCCTGCAGTCTGAAGAGGAAAGCATGGCTCCCAGAGCAGCTGATCTGGAAAGACCTTCAGCCTCTTCGCTCAGCCCGCATTTAGCTCAACTGCAGATACCTCCACAACGTGCTGACGTTTATCACGTTAGAGTGCAAGTAACTTGAACTTACTTTTTAGACTGCTGTATGCAAAATAATAGTACTGTGATGCAGTTGGCCAACCAGGTTGGGAGCAGATACAGAACACTTCCCTAAGAGCAAAGACTCAAAGAAGGGACAAAAGTAGGCAGTTTCAGATTCAGTGACATCCAGCTGTGTCATTTTCTAACACTGGACATGCTCTCATCCCCCAGCTGTGAACAATTAGGGGTAACAGAAGTCTTTGATACCTTGTTCCGCCTATTCCCAATATTTCTTAAGATAAATAAGCATAGTATTCATTCAAGCTCTAGTACTAACCTTGAGAATCAGCACCCACTTTTAAAAGGAACCTGCATATTTACATTAAGGCATATTCCCCTCATTTTAATGGACCTCGACCTACAAAAACACATCTCCTGGAGCAGCTGAAAGCGGAGGGCTGCTTCGAGATCCCACTCTCCAATCTCCAGCTGCTTTTCAAACTACACAGAGATCACAGGCTGTAAGAACACAGCTTCTTCGTGCCACACAGGAGGACAGAAGACAAACACGTACCTCTGAGACCCGAATCACCTGTGGCACAATGCAGGCACTCCCTGCAGGGACAGCAGGCAGGAGTGCAATGCAAGCAGCACGCAGTGGGCCCTCCTCGGTGCAGCTGCCACACACGTGACTGCTGAACGCCCCATCTCCCGTGCTCCGAGACCCACCCCGAGTCAAGCAGTAGGAGATGAGCTCACATTTACCTTAGTCATCTTTTTGTCAAGAAAAGCCAGAGACCACACAGCGCAGCACACAGCCATCAGCACCACCTGTTTCCTTACCTTTCGTGCTACAAAACTGACAGCAGAAGAGTGAGCAACAAGAGAACGTTACATCTGCTAAGCGGCACATGCAACTCGATTCCCAGCAGTGTGAATTTGGGTCTGCCTCAAAGGTCCTAACAGCACACTATTTGAGAATTCATTTTCTCTGAACAGCTTTCCATTTGACTGGATCTGGAGCCACCAGGTAGACTTCTGTTACCAAGCCTTCTCTCATGACTCCTCTGCAAAGCAGTGTCAGACTTCACAGATTCCTCAGGAATTTATCCATGCTCCTAACCCCCATTTACATGCTGCTCATCACCAGCTCAACTCCTGCTGCAGTTTTTTGGCAGGTTTTTTTTTGTGTGTGTGTTTGTGTGTTTAACAGAATATGACCTAAGCAAACAGCTTTAACTTGTATTTATTATAAATCTGGGTGTTTTTGTTGCTTTTTTTTGTTTGTTTTTTGTCTGTCCCTTTTCTAAAAGGAAGGAAAGAAATCTCATTTCTGACAATATCTGTTACTACAACAGGAGCAAAGCCCGGTGCCATGTGAGCGATGTGCTGCTCCATCCTGGCTTTGTCAGCCTCTGCCAGTGACTGCATTAAAATGGAACTGGGTGACCTTCACCTGAGCCCCCCGGCCCATCTCCCACCCATCACTCACCATTAATCCTAATGATAAAGGTTTCTGTCACAATAATGCCAACTCTTTCCACCCCAGAACAGAAGTGAATGATTACTCTTAAATGGTCTTACACCTCAGCAGTTTCCGACCCAGCACAGGTTGCTGCCCTTCACACCACAAGTTCTTAAGGCACACTTTGGCACTTCCTGTAAGAGATTTGTTTTCATTCATCTATTCAAATAATTCTATTAAGCCAAAAAGGCACACGTTTATTTTTCAGAATTTGCAAAGTAAAATCTGACCTTTCAAAGCATTATGATTCTGAAGTACTGACCATGCACGTAGTAATGATTTAATAGCTTAATTCCTCAGATTGCTCCTAGTTTTGAAAATAACTATCTAGTCATGCAAAATGGAGTCTGAAATAAGTTCCTCCTGCCAGAAGCTGAGTCACTGCACAATGCCGGGTGGCAGAGCAATGACCCCTGTTCTGTTAGCGGCTGCGGAGCTGAGCCATGAGGAGCAGCACTTCCAGCACTACGCCCCAGCATCAGCACTGGAAAAGGCAGTCGTGCTTTCACACGGCGTTCTGTATGGCTTTGTTAAAGAGTCACTTAACTCCACGGTGTTCTGACAGATCTCAGGGCTCTGGAAACCCACAGTCACTAAGCTGACAGCGCCATCCCACACAGCTCTTTCCATTCCTTTAGCTGCGTACCACCACACTTCAAGTCGCTGTAATTTCCTACTCATCACCCTACCTCTGCTTAAGTTGGTCTTCGGGAAATGAATGGGGATTAGTTCATACTTCTTACAGCTCTGTCCACCTTTGGCCTTCATGCTTACCCCCATCTTAGATCAGCTCTCGGATGCTGATCAACAGCACTCACATTTCTTGTGAGCTTTGCTGTGAAAAGCCCTTCCCTCCAAAACAAACCCACAGCACCTGCCACTATGCCAAGTTTCCATATTCTTTATAAACTTCAGACAGTTTCCCTGTGAATTGCTCAGCCAGGTGCGGACACCGTGAGCTCAGGGCTGCACTCCACTCCCCCTCCCTCACCTCACATCCAGGGCAGCACAAAGCCGAGCAAGCTGAGGAACAGGGAGAGCAAAGCCTCCCTCTACCAGCACCTTCCTATTCCCTCCCTGCCCCAGCACCAGCACTCACACCACCTCAACCTTTTCTAAGTAAGGTCTCAGCTAAACCAGCTGCAGAGCACAGCGCTGCAGCAGCACAGCAGGAGGCACGCTGTGAGCAGAGCAGGGTGAGAAGGACAAAGCAGCAGCTGCTGCTGCAGGGCCGCACGGTGACCTGCACGGCACTGCACGGCTCTGAGCATGGCAGGTACTGCAGGAAACGCTTCCTTCCCTACCAGAGAAGGAAGAGTGTGGCCCAAGAGCTGAGAGCAGCAATGGCTTTAATGAGTTCCCCAGTTGGGCTCGCCCTTCTGTCTTCAGAGGATCTAATTTGGCTGATAGCACAAATATTCCTAAAAGCAACTTTAGAGAAAAGGAGAAAACATAAGATCAGGGATGACGACACTGTTATTCAGAAACGGGCTTGACTCCACACAATACAAAACTTCAGAGAAGACAGCTGGCAGTATTTCACTCCAAGAAGATACAGAAAGAAAAAAATGCAGTGATAGTAATAATGGCTGAGCCATACCGTTCACACACAACTTGAGGCAAAGGCCTTCCTAACCCTGCAGAAACAAGAACGGCACAAAGGAAGCAGGCTGGGTGCACCCTGCAGGCCCTCCCTCGCTTTTCAGAACACTGTGCCAGCAGTGAGTCCTCAGCCTCAGTTATTTTGTCTAAGTTTTGTTCAGAGCTCTGCAGGTAACAACGCCTTGACACCCACCATGGGAGCTTCTGCCCGCCCCAGGACGCTGACAGGAAGGCTGCTGTGTGCACTGAGCCAGCCGGGCTGCAGCGGGCGGCACTCTGGGCACACAGGAAGGTATGGGGACAGCTGCTACTTGCAAGGAAAACTGCTGCACAAAGTAATTACGCATCATAAACTGTAAGCATAATTGCAAGTTGTTGGTAGTTAAAACATACCCACAACACAGATGAACACTTTCTACCATGTAACAAAAACTCTCATTTGCATTCTAATCACCTCGGAGCACTCCACTCTTTTATGAAAATTACATTAAAATACAAAAGAATAACCCCCAAGAGAAGTGGTTTTTCCCTCAGCAGAACCTGTGTTGGATTTTGGGTGCTGCTGGGCCAGGCAGCCAGAGAGACACAGCTCAACACCGTGCCCACCCATCACTCAGAACAGACTACACACCACTCCACATACGCTGTTCACTTCATTCTGCATTACAACACAATAAAAGTAATTCTCCAAGACAGCTGTGCCTCCACAAGTTTCACCTGAGCAATCTGGAAACCCAAACTTAAGCACCATTGAAAGCAACCAACAGGGCTTTTGCGAATGTTATTTGAAGAATCCCACCCCGGGCACAGACACGTGCTGCCTCACAGCACTCCTCACCCCGCACACCATCAGGCACAGCCACAGGGACCCACCTGCCCCACAGAGCAGGATGCACTGCAGGGTCTGGGCTCTTTCAGAGGCTAAAAAGTGACAAGAGGTTACAGTGACAAGCTGCAGCAAGGGAAATTCTCATGTGTCTCAATGCAGAAGTTTCACCTGGCAGCTGGTTAGGTGCAAGGAGCTGCCCAGAGAAGGAGTAAACCTCCATCTGCAGATAATGGAAATTCTGAGCAGGCAACCTGCACTGCTGGATGGATGCGGGAGCCCTCGTGTGAGCAGAGGCTGTGTGACCAATGCCTCCTGACCCGCTCTGCTCCATGAACTGCTGCACAGCAAGACATTAAAATATCAAACATCAAAGAGATCAGTTAATTTCCTTTCTGGATCACAGCTGAACACTACCACAACACAGCCTACAAGAGAAGGACCCCAGCCCACGTGCCCAGCAGCCATCCCTCCCCAGGAGCAGCATGCCGAAGCCGGGCCCTGCCATCCTATGGGCACACTTCTGTGCCACAGCTGCCAACAGGCCCACCCATGTCTCTGCAGCAGAGTGATCTCTTGTGCAAACCTTCCCCCCTCAGGCACACACACAGCATTGTTCTGCTATAGTAACGTACAGATTTTTAAGAACCTTGCAGAAATTTCTTGTCTGGCAAGATCTTCACCATGTGCCAAACCACGGAGGCCCGGCAATAGATCCCAGATCCTGATGCAGGAGTACAGGAGACAGCGATGCAACCACACACAGCTAATGTGAGCACAACAGCCTTATTTCCTTCATACGTAATGGGAAAAAACCCACAAGGTACCTGTTTCTGTGGGCTGGGGCATGCCATGTTATGAAAACCTGTATTTATTTATGGAATGCAAGTGTCCCTGAGCTGCACACTCCAAGCCCTAAGCCGTGGCTTTTGGCAGCCAGGACAAAGCATCCCCCTCCCCAAACCCCTGGGACAGAACAGGAGATGCTGCTGTCAACCCCCACCTGCAGCACAGACCATCCCACTGCAGGAGGCTGCTGCCAGAGAGAGTGGACTGACACCCTCCACCATTACACCTCCTAATCTCTGCTCTGATCCGTGCACTGATGAGTAGGTATCAAGGCAACACCTATTAGCTCCCTGCTTTCCTTATCAGAGAGCAGAACACACTAGTTACACCTATGTGCAACCTGTGCTCCCTAAAAGCACTTATAAAGGAGGACGCTGAACTCTGCACTCACTCCATCAACACAGTGTAATTCTCTCCAGATCAATGGATAATTAACAGAACCAAAGCAAGGCTGCCTCTGCCCCAAATCACCAGTGTGGCCTCACCAGGGAACGCAGGCACCGCCCACGTCTAACTCAGACAGACTGGAAAGAAAACAGTAAGTACATCCTTCTAGCAACCATGTAATGTTTAGGTCAAGAAATACAAGAGGATCGCTTCAAAATCATCTTCTTTCCACTTTCCATTCACCTTTATGATTTATCTGCACAGTTTGCAGCAGTGATAACACTTCACATTTACCTAAGCGTGATGGCAAGAAGAGTTCCAAGTAACAATACAAAATAGAAGCCTGTCATCACATTCCCATTAAGCATCTCCTTCCAAAAACGACCTGTTTTAGACTATCAGACAACCACCTTGCCAAATTAGCACTGACCACATGGATGAAGAACAACTCCTGCTGGAAATCTAGGGCTCAGTACAGTCTTTAAAGGCAGGCTGCCCACCAGCACCTGAGGAGGAAGGGGCAGCTTCCAGCATCATCACACTGCACCTGAGAGCTGTGCAGCTTCCAGCTGCATCCAGTACTGGCTGACCCCAGGCCAACAACCCCCATATTTGTTATTTCATGTCCTACAGTCCTGCAAAGTGCTGAGGATTTCAGCTAGAACTCTGCATGGTGCTCATTCCCTGCTTCCACATGCAAGAAAAGTGAAAAACAAAAGTTTGGAAAGGAATGCTCACGTACCAACCATTTATTACATTCCTATATAGCTATATACCCACTTATTAACCATTTAACTCCCAGCAAGATTTCTTTCCTTTTTTTTTTTTTTTAACGTAAACTTCCTAATTCGATGTTGTGGAAACATAACACTTATGAAAAATAAGGGAGTGAGGGATTCTAAGAGTTAAGTCACCCATTTTGCATATAACAAGCCTTACAGCACAAGGCATTTAGAAATAACCAACTCCTCCTGCCTCATACACATTAGCTGATGGCCTAAAGCCGTTAATGCTTGCCCTGCTGTCCTTTGTTAAGAGTCCAAATCTGAACGGTTTTTGCAACTGCAAGAGCTGTCTCCACCTGCAGCATGGAGGCTTGCCCTCCGCCACCCCCGCCCCGGAGGGAGATGCTCTGCACATCTTACTGCATTAGCAGTCAAAGCAAGATCAGAGACACGCTGCACAAATCTGCATAAGCTCTACCTCTGCTGCTCCATAAGCACTGTTACTTAACCATAGTAGTGTGCTGTGCGCTACAACGCATTACAGTTGCTATGGCATTCAGCTGGAACACGTGCATCCAACACCTCCCTTGTCAAGTACACAGCATAAACTGAGACTTTGTTCCCTGCCATTTCACACCCAAGGCAGAAGATAATAATTAGAGCACAATGCATTGCATTCAGTATTTCACATTAACAGTTTTGGAGGAGAAAACAAAAGAGCCAGATGCATGTCTCAACTAAACTGGAGATTCATAATTTTTTTTTAAGAAATATAGATAGCATTTGAAGCAGATATCATTTAACACAGTAAGTTTTAAAACAAAAGATAATATTTCAGTTACAGAGAGGAAACCCTTTTGTAACAGTAGGAAATGACCACCGTGCAGAGGGGAAGAAAAAGACCCGATTTCCCCCGTCTGCTCCCAAGTACGGTGACGCCAAAAAAGGGCATCAGCTGCCACCGCACTGCACCGTGCAATCCTTGCTTGGCGGTGAAATATTCAGCGTTAGCACAGCGGCTGTGCCACCACCTCCATCGCCGCGCCAACACGAGCTCTGCTCCCATGTACCTGCAAGCACAAAGCTGCCTGCTGGGGCTGGGCTGTCTGCGCTGCTTCAGCCGTCCCAGCTCAGATGATAAGGGCACCCAACAACAAAATCCCTAAGACGAGCTCTGGACCGGCCGTTGTTGTGACTCCCAGCATTAAGCCCATAACAAGGTTATTTTTACACCATCGACGGGAGCTTTGTGCGTTGGAGCTTCCTCCCACTACAGAAAAGCGAAGGCCGCAGCTCCAAGCTTTCTGGCAGACGTTTGTCCGCGTCCCTGCGAGCTGCACCGACACACAGCGCGGCCGGGCAGCGCGGCCCCGCAGTACGAGGGAACCCGCTGACCCACAGCGTGCACCAAAGGCTGCGAGGCGCCTTCGCTGAGACACACGCTGCAGTTCACAGAAGTCAAACGTCAGAGAGAGAAAGCAGCGCTGCTCCAGCTTCCACCCCGCCACAGCCCGCGGGTGTCACAGCGCCGCCGGCCGAACGACGCGGCGCCTTGACAACACGGCGAACAGGGAGCGAAGTTCCCACCCGCCGCCGCCCCGTCCGAGCAGCGCCACGCGCCTACGGGCAGCGGCGGCACCGCGGCTCGGCCAGGCGCGCGGGGCGCTGCAACGACGCCCAAGTCTCGCGATGGCTTCCCAGCACCCCGCGGCCCACGCGCGGAGCCCCTCCAGGTCGCCGCTAAGCGAAGCAACGCGCGCGGACCGCCGCCTTCCCGCCGCGGAGCCCCGCGGCCGCAGCGCCAGGCCCGGGCAGCGGCCGCCAGGTGAGCGCCGCGCGACGGCCCCGCGGGGGCGGAAAGGCAGAGCCGGGCCAGGGAGGCGGCGGCCCCCCGCGGGCCGGGAGCGGCGGGACGCCTCGGGGGGAGCCGCCCCGGAGCCGCCCGGCCTCGGCCTCCTTCCCCTCCTCCCCCCCCCCGGGGCCCCCCCCCCCCCACCACACCATGCCGTACGCGCCCTCGCCGATGTAGGACAGGTTGGTGTAGCGCGGCCCCACGTCGAACACCTGGCCCCGCACCATCTCCGGGCCTCCGGCGCCGGCAGAGCCGCCCGCGGCCGCGGCCCCCGCCACCGCCGCCATGTTGTCCGTGCCGGGAACCGCGGCGACTGCGTGCGGGGAGGGGAGGGCCGGGCGGAGAGGGGAGTGGGACGGGGAAGAGGGTGCGAGGAGGAAGAAGGCGGGCTCCGCCCCGCCGCGCTCCGCAGCCCCGGGCGCCGGCAGCCGGGCCTCCTCAGCGCCGTCGCCGCCGCGGCCGCTCTGAGGAGACGGAACCGCCGCGCGCGCGCATCGACCGCGGCCGGGTAGGGGCGGGGGGGGGGGGGCGGCGGGGGGGGGGGGGATGGGCGGGGGCGGAGCTCGCGCCGGGAGGGGCGGCGCTCAGGACTGCGGCAACCGCAGCCGCCGGGGAAGGGGCGCGGCGCGCGGGTCACGTGGTCGGGGTGTCACGTGGTGGGCGCGGCGGCACCGCGGGCCGCGCGGCGCCATTAAGGGCGTCAGGTGACGGCGGGGCAGGAAATGGAGCCGGGCCGGGCGGGGCTGCGGCGGTGGCGGCCCCAGGAGGGGCTGCGGACCCGGTGTGAGGCCGGCGCGGCCACGGAGCCGCTCCCCGCAGCGGGCCGATTTTTCCGCGCGGCTCCGCGGTCGGCGGAGTTCCTGCTTCCGCGCGCGGCTCCGCGCCTCCTGCAGCCGCTCCTCCTGCAGCCGCTCCTCGGTTCGCGAGTTCGGCCGCTCGGTGCCGGTTGCCCCGCGGGCTCTGCGAAGCTGCGGCCCCTCCAAGCTTCGGCCGCCTCCCGCGGGTGCTCCGCCGTCCCGCGGCCCCCGGGTCTCCCCGCCGCCGCCCTGCAGCGTTTCTCCCCGCGCTGTCCGGCCGTCCTGTTCTGCGCGGCTGCCCGCAGAGCCGTCCGGGCTGGCATCGCGTCCTGCCTGGCCCAGCAGCCGTGAGCAGTGCGCGTCGTGCCTCCCCGCGTGCTCTGCCTCGAAGCACCGCTTGGTTTCTCTCAGGAAATTCGGGCGGCAGGAAATGGGAATAAATGCCTAAATTTCCTGAAACCACATCCAACGTGATTTCCACGGCTCTCCACTCCCAAAATGAACGATGGTGACAGTTCTGATTACTTCAGTAAATCTGCCCTGGGCGAACTCAGAACCAGCGACTGCAGGGAATCCAGCTTGAACGCGACCTGCAGGCCTGACATCGAATGGAAGCTGCTGTGTGTGGATGATATTAATGCCTGCGCTGAGGTGTGGCAGAACAGAAAAGGAAACCAAGCAGGCAGACCAGGAAATTGTGGAAGATCCCTCCGCTCCTAAGAATGCTGCAATCCTGTATGTGTTTAATCCAATTAGAGCCAAACAAGAGGTCAGAAGGCTATGGTGTGCTTTGCCAATGATCCCTCTTGTGACAGAAGGCCATCTATGCCTTTCAGTGAAGCAGTACAGTTACTGAATTCTGCAGGCCAGATAGGGATGTTACCCATTACTTTTCAGCCCACTTAAATACGCTGCCATTACCCACACTTGCTGTGTGTTCTACCTAAGCGAGGTGACATTAAAGCATCAGTTCTAGAAAGAGCATAAATGTATTTCAAAGAAGTTACTAGTTTGATGGTTGAAATATTGGTTTATGTTAAGGGGACGCTGACAACACAAAATGATAGCAGATAATGAAAAGCAGAGAGGAGAGAAGATTTCCATGCCTCCAATAGATATAAAACCAGCAATGAGAAGATTTTTCCGGACAGAAATGCAGCCTTGTGTTTGAAGGGTAAGCCTTACTATAGGAGAGGTTAAATGTGCTGTAGTTTGGGCTATCTCCATCTTCGCATCAAGTGAGAAGGCTCATGGACAGGCCTGTCCTACAGCCAGGGTCTGGATGCTCCCTGTGCTCTTACAGATACTGCCTTTGACTGTTAACTTCACGTTCTGTAAACAGAAAAAGCAAGTGACATACTATGAGAGCCCCACTGCTCCTGGGAACATTATCAGGTTTAGAAAAAGAACAGCACACAGCTGCCCTACAGTGTTGGGTATCAGGGATTTCATTTTTTCCTGCTAAAATTAAAACTACCTCTCCTGAAATGATCAGCACTGTAATAGTTGCGTTATTTGTGTGGGGACACTGGAGGCACAGCTCTGGTGTTATCTGCAGCAGAAGCACAGTTTGTGTTCACAGTACCTCGGGGTGACCCCGACCCACCCATCATCCAAACCAAACACAGAAAGCAATTTTCCCAGTGTTATTTAAAGACACTTCAAGCCTCTGCGTGGAGGAGAAGAAAAAGAACTAAGACTTGTAAGGCATTTTATAAAGATGTATTTTATCTTCTAAGGCAGTCAGGAACCATGGTGATGAACGTGACACAAACTTAAATTGCTCAGATATGAGCTCTGATCCGCTGGGAACCATCCTAAGATTCATAAAGAGCATCAGATGCTAATAACTTCTCATCTGAACCTACCTGGGCCCGATTTAACCAGTGACATATAGCTGAAAGCCCATGGGACAGATTTTCATTTAAATGTCATCCACTGCTTTGGCAATGTAAAGTGACCTCAATGTAAAAGAGAATCTCTGTAATTTTATGCCGCTGGGAAGTTAAAAGCAGTATCTTGCCCAAAGTGTGGGGCAATTTGATGCCAAAACGAACTCACTTTTTTTTTGCCCCCGGTATTTGTTTCTTCCCTGCTCAGCATTCTGACTGACTTTACAGGAAGCTTACGGTGGTTTATAGATTGTGGACTTAAAAGTGGTAAACAGATAGCTATATTTGTTTTGAACATGCCACAGAGAGCAAGAACATTTATTAACTGCAGAACTACACTGTCCGTAACAACCTTGATCTCACACTGGATATCGTTCTGCCACTGTCACATTGTCACCGTTGTAGAGGATGTAGTGTCACATTCTTGTCAGATCTGAGGTCCACAAAAATGATACAGCTAGAAAGCTTAGGAGCAATTCCAAGTCCTTTTAATGCTCTTCACTTTTATAGAAGTCATTTACAATTATATTCTAAGTATTCTAGAAGGAATCAATTTTACAGCATCCTTAAAATCTTATAAAACTCTAACAATTGTAATTAACGTACTGACATTTTGCTGCTATGTAAAATTAAGTTGCTTTTATTTCTCGGTGCAGTAGCAGCAGTATCCAGGCACTGTCCTGCACTTCAGTAATGGAAATTTCCCAGCTTCAAAGCACACTCCTCAGTAAAACTGAGTGGTTTCTATATTGTTGTGTGCTTCACTTGTCCTCACTTATCTGGAGCTTGTACCTTTTGAAAACCAGCTTCTCCTCATGAGCCAGCTTCACTTTGTTCAAGACTTCAAATTCTGTAAACAAGCTGTGGATGATGCAAGTATTGAACCAAAGTCATCCTACAGGAGTGACAAAACACATGCATAGTCAGTGTTTGCACAGACTTATGAGGATGTCGCTGCAATCACAGTTTGCGTGTGCCAAAGCTCCATGCACCAAAAGGCTATTGAGATTTTACAGAACAGACTTAGTGTGTAATATCAGCCTCCTGATCGCTCTGTTTCTGATATCATGAGTTGCTAGACAAATATATGAAAATAAAAAACAGGCAGTAAGATTATTACAAAATCTCACAAGGCTCACGATTTACAAATACTTAAATATGCTGTTTGTTTCCCCCACCCGCTCTCAGGTCATCTTCATGCTGGACAAAGGATGCCTCCAATAAAGGCATAAGTTAAAGCATGTAGACACAGGATTATTGGGGTTTTATGTGGACCAGACATTGCAGCAATTTCGTTTTCCTTCTTTCTTGCTCACAGTTAAGAAAGCAAGGGAGTATATGTGATGAAGAGGTTGATTGATGTGAGGGTAGAGGAGAAAGCATCAGTCCCAATATCAGCCCAATTGCATCTGCAGTTGGGGCAGACACAGAAGCACCTTCACTGAGAACCAGTTTGGGAAATGACATCAAACCTTCAAAACAGAGCCACTAGAACTTCATTTCAGGTGATGTTCTTACCACTCGTTTTGGTTTATAACATCCAAGCATGCCACCATTTTGTGGTGGCACAAGTGTAGTTCCCCACTGTCTGCTTCTGTTGTACATAGCACTGGCTGAACAAGGCATAGGAAGCTGCGCCAATGGGATCCTGAGATGCTCATATAAAAGCTACCAGGGTTCAGAATACAGACAACACTGGTGCATCACACAACAAGAGCATGGAACCTTTATGAGACAGCTTGGAGGCCTCAGCACCGTTATTCTAAGGTTTCCACATATGAACACTCACCCTTAGCTTTCCCATTGCTGCTCTTGGCAGATAACAAGAGCTGACTGGAAATGGAATAGCTGTTTCCCTGCGCCAGTCAGAGCCCAGCCTGCTGACACAGAAGGCAGAAGAGGCTTGGCCCCAGGTTTGGGGCTGAGGTGTGCTGCAATGCCTGCAGGGCAGTCTGCATCGCTGCTCTCCAAGCAGCACTGTGCTGCAGGAGGAAAGCTGGCAGCCTCTTCTCTTGGGCTTTGTTCAATCCACTGATCAGAGCACCCAAGGAGTCTGTATTGCATAGCTTTAGAGGTGGGATATAAATTGCAGACATCAGTTCCCTGTCTAGCAAATCAGCATTCATTTTTAAAACAATTAGTTCTTTTGCAGCTTTTTATGTCTATGGCAGAAACGCGCTCTGCAGACAGGAGAGATTTCTTGAAGGAAGTGGTGTCGCAGTAGTTTGAAAAAAAAGCCAAGCTGTTGGAATACGTGTTGCATTACATGGGCAACGCAATACCTTGGAGTGCTTCCTGTTTACACCACACCACATCATACAACTTGCAAGCATTTGTTAATAAACACTCCTAAGGAAAGAATTAATAATATCCAAATATACAACCCCCTGTGGCATCTGTTGCTGTAATCAGAAAGTTTTCATGATAGTATCAGGGGACTGAGACCAGCAGCTTTTGAGGCCCAATCACATCCCACTGAAATCCACACCATATCTCTCACAGGGTCATTGGATCCCTGACATACTTTTTTTTCTTTTCCTATAAAGACAAAATTAGCAATTAATTTGAATAAATTTTTACTCTCAGCATTTGTCATGTTTGCAAATATAGGAATACAAAGCATGAACTTCTGCAGAAATGCAGCACAGAGCCCGACATGATGATGGCAAAAGTACAGCCTGCTCCTAAGAACAATAATCTGCAAGTTCTGAGGTGCCCAATGTTCAGAGCAATGTTGCCTTGCTGCATGAACTTTCTCACAGGACAGCTCAGTCCAGCTTCTGTAGGTAAGTAAACCCAGCCTGACAAGGCAGAGCTGCAGAACAGAGGAGTGCAGAACATTTTTCAACACCAGCAACCTTTCTGGTGCAACTTGCACCCGCAGCAGATAAGATCTTTGGCAAGGAAATACAAATTGCAGACTGGTTTAGGATGTTCTTGCAATAGAGGCTAGAACTTAGCCTGTGACGGACAGGAACGTGGGGTAAGGGCCAAACACAAGTTGTCTGCTACATCCATAAGGGAGTAAGCACTGTGTTAGGTAGCTATACAGCTGTGCAGAAGACAGCTCTTGTGCCTCATGGGGCTTCACTGCTGAAGGAGGCTCGTTAAGTTCAGAGCAGATTATAAACCTTTGTTCAAGCTTTCTGGGACAAGTGAGAATATCTGAATGGCAGTTTCGCGTGGTAACCTTGCTGCCTGGAAACTCAAGATGGGTAATAATTACGTGTAATTCTTACTTCTTTAAATAGCTCTGTTCAGACCAAGAGAAAGGCTGAACCTCAGAAGGATGTTCCCTCCAGCCACCAGCACTAGATCTAGCTAAATTTCATGTAATTAAGACATTTGTAGCGTTTTAACAATGGGAAAATTATCTGCTTCCATTACCATTGTCTTACCTGACATCAGCAGTTATTACTTCAGATATGCAGAGCCCCGTGATAAGATGCTTTCCATAAGTGCAATACATCCATTATAAAGTAGCAATCAAGTTCTACATTATCTTACTACATTACTGAGCCTATGGGTCTTGTACAAGTGACACAAAATTGTTGTGGGGATCCATCAGTGCCCTTCATCTGTACCAACTTTTTGATATGATGTCTCATTTCCCACTGTCTTTAACAGAGCCAAAGTGAATCTTTGGCCTGGAAATCTTTTGACAAAATGACCAGCGGCAGTGAAAAGTACTTCTGATTATTTGACAATAAGGGCTGCTTAAAAAAAAAAAAAAAAGAAAAAGAAAAAAAAAAAAAGGAAGAAGAAGGAAAGGGAAAAAGAGAGAGCAGGAGAGAATGCTGCTCTTGGAAGGGCATGGCAAAACATCTGTAGGATGACACTCCGCATCTGATTTTGAAGGTACAATTAATGGAGGTGGAGTAAGATTAAGGGGTTGTGCTCTGCCAAGCGGTATGTGCAGGGGAGCAGATAGCAGATGCCCTGACTCTTTGGCCTATGCCTCTCACACCAGACTGTGATAAAGTGTGTGTGGATATTTAATTGTAATTCATCTATGAATTGCTTGGGTTTATGAATCTGGGAAGCCCATATGCTGCAGCAAGAAATGTGTGTTTATTAGCACAGTAGCTCTGCCAGCTTTCCTGCAGAGAGGCAAAGTACCCCCTTCTACAGCAGATGGATTAAAAGGGAGCAGAGCACCACTCTCATGTCCCATTTACCTTTGTGAAGTGTAGCTGGATGCACGCCAGCATGCAGATACATTTCCATCATGAACTCTGAACGGCTAATATCACTGCTTGTCTCAGATAATAAAAATCCAGCTGCTGTCCTCTTGTCAAAACCCAATTTAGATAAATGTATGCCTAAATAAGGGAGATATACAGGACTCTTCCTTCAGGAACCGCTACCTAGATACATCGACCTTTAAGAGCTAGATTGGCAAAATGGGACCCTGTATTCCAGTGTTTTCTCAGTGCTTGTTGCAGCAGCTCTCTGCAGTCGCTTTGAACCATCCTCTTTCCTCCTCAGTTCTTCTTCCACTACTCCTACCCATGGCAAGATCCTCCTGGGTTCCTGCAGTCCTGCAGAAATTCGTTCCCTCCTCTGCTGTGCGCACTGCCACTGCCACCTCCCTTCACCTGTCCAGGCATCCTTCTTAATCGCTCCGTATTCGGCGCATCCTCTTCTGAGGGAAGGCACCACCAAGGAGATGAAGAGGAAGGTGAAGTACAGGGTAGCAGCAAGGCATCCTCCAGCACACCCCAAATCTGCAGCAAAAATCTGATATCCATACCTCTACCTACCACTGCAGTTACAGTTTTGACTCTTGCAAGTGTCTGCGCCTCCTCCCTTCCACGGCTGATAGCTGCACTATTTTTTTGCTGAATTCATTTTCTTAAACTTTATTGAGCTGCATATATTCATCAAAGGGTCAGACAAGCACCAGACCTGCACAAAAAGAGAGCATCAGGGCTGTCCCTTTTGATACTAGCAATTCATTAGGTCTGGCTCAGCTGCCATGTGATAGCACTCTTGAGTCTCACTTTGCCTGTGAAGCAGGGAAATTTGGCTCCACTGCTGAGAAGCTTTCAGACACCTCTGTTGACTTCACCATGATTTGATGTGCTTTTCTCCTTTCTGGCCAAAACACAGGAAACAGTCATCAGGAGAGCAGTTGTGTAAATGCCTTCCTTACCACCTCCCTTCTGCTCATCATCTTCCTCTCCTTTTTCTGCCTTTTACCTCTCCCAAAACCTTTCTGTTGCAGCCATCAGCATCTAGAAATGTACATGCAAAAACACAAGCATGCTGCACAAATCAGGCAGACAAATGTAGGCCTCCTTTCTTAGGGCAAGCATTCAACACCCCCCCCCCAAAAAAAAATGCATTACACAATCCACAAGACATGCACATTACTCACCAAAACAACCATGGGTATCTGATTTCTGCAGCTTGTTTCTTTCCAATATTGTACCAATATATCAAAGCTGGGGCCCCACAACAATCATGTGTGTGTAAAGCCAAAGCCAGTGGACTGGATTTCGTGTAGCTGTACACAAATATACAGCAGTGATCAGAGGCAGTCCTACTGTAAAGCACAGAACTGTCTTGGTGTTTGTTTTGCGATGTGCTACGATCATTTGTGTTGTTGAATTAATAAAAATAACAAGCTACAAGATTTCCAAGTGGAATCCATTGCCAACTGTCATTCATTGCTCCATTCTCATTCCACATACATTAGGAAATGCACATTATCTCATAAATCAAGACATAAGAAACAAATAAATGCCTTTATATTGTAAGAAAAAAAAAAAAACAACTTATAGAAATACTGTAGAAACATTCACATCCCCCATTTCTGTCTTTCACAAAGGGCTGGCTGTGTCTTATTATTATCAAGTAAAAAGTAAACAGATGTAATTTCATCAGTTCTGTCTTTCGTTGATTTGCATCAGCAGTGAGACAAAGGCTAAGGCAGAATAGAAAACAGCAGCTTTGTACTAAAAATTTGAATGCACAAAATACTTCTTTCTCCAGCTGTCAAACATTAAAAAACGCGATGCATCCCAGTAATAATAAAACTGTCAAACAATCGACCACAATGGGAATCACAATGCTTCATTAAAAGCTCTGAAGCAGAGTAGAAAAGCTTCCAGCCATTTGTTAAACAGAACTAAATGCTGAGATACTTTCAGAAGCATCAGAAGAGGCTTTCATCTACGCTCATCAGCCAGATAAATATCTCCTTGCCTGGTTCAGTCTGATCTCGGGACTTGCACAGCAGTAACAGCTGTGTGCGCCATTTGCTCTCCTGGGACTGGGGCATCTCTCAGTAAAACAGGAGATTAGTGGCCCTCCCAGTGATCAGGTCTTCATTCTATGCAGTGCAGGGATATAATCAGTCATTTGTATTTACATGTGTAATTAGGTAGCATTTAGAGAACGTAACCTATTTGTTCAGCTGACAGGCGATATTGCTATAAGGAATTTCAGCAGACAGGATATTTATAGGTCCTTTATCTCTATGTACAATCAGAACTAAAACGTCAAACAATACCCTGAATGAAGGGTTGTTTCAGTTCAACTCTTCTCCATTGTTGCTTTTCTCTTGTTTTTTTTTTTTTTCTTCCCTGTCTGGTTACTGCTTAAAACTTGGCAGCAAGAGGAATAAAAGGGAACGTGAGTCACACTAACAACTTCATTTGCTGTAAGAGACCTCAGTAATTGCTCTAACCCACTTACAAGAAGGCTACCCCTCCTCTCTTTCTCTTCTTCCATCCTTAGATAGACAGACCATATTGGTAACATGAGCAGCCCCGCTAATCTCAGAGGTCACACTATCACTTATGAAGTAGCCAGGCCTCTTTCTCTTCACTTTTCATGTTCTGGATTCAAGTTAACCCATCACAAGAACTTAAAGGAGTCTCAGTTTAAGGGTCAGCTTCCTGCCACAGATTTCTCATGAACCTAATGGCCGGGGTTTCCGAAGGAGTCACAGCTCAGACACAGCAGGGCTCAAGTGGCTGCTGCCATGACGAGCTCCAGTCTGGCAGGCAGTGCGACAGCTTCAACATAGAGCCACTGGCGAGTGGAACAATTGTTGTCTTTTCCCTTCTGTATGAGATGGGGCAGGAGGCAGTGAATAGGAACAGAAGAATAAGCACAGATGCTTATGCAGCACTCTACCAAAATATATTTTCATTTCTAATTACATAATCAACATAATGAGAGTGGCATTCGTAGTGAGGGGGCGGAACAGATGGCAAAGACTTAGTTTTCAGCAAGACGTTAATCAACAACAGCTCTGGTTTCTGCTAGAAAAAGGGCTGTTTTGCTCTAGCAGGGTTAAGATGGGTGCTTACTACGTAGAACAAAACTCAATTTCCACACACAGAAATTGTTTGGAATTGTTGAGTATAACACAGCAACACCCTACCTGCAAAGGCTGATTAGAATCCAACGCAAGCTTGGGTCCTAGCAGTAGTTTGGGATTCTCATGGCAAATACTCTGCGCGTTCTGTAGAATGCAGAAAGGAGGAAGTGTTAATATGACCAAGTGGCAGCACTTCGTGAGGTCAGGTGAGGATTGTGTAGCATACAGCAGCGTCACAGAGATACAGCTACAGCTTCCTCAGATGTTTTACATGGAGTTCTCTTTTTTCCCCTTTTCCACATAACTGACTTAACATCTTAGCACGCTGAAGCAGAGTTGGAATGAGCTATCCTGGAGGGGACTGAAGCAGAAAGTAGTTTAGGAAGACATTTATTAAAACCACAGGCAGAGAATACATCACCCAGACACAATGGACAGGGAAACAACACATGCAGCCGAAAAGTCTAGCCTCTATTTTTCTGTCTGATGAGGTGGCTGGACAGCCACGCACACCGAACAGCCCACAGATGCCCAGCTCTTCCCTTCCTGCGCTGCTAGGTGACACAAGATTGCTTTCTCCTGCTTTGTATTCACCATCAGAAGCTCTCCGGAGTCACATGCCCGAGGCCGTGGGCCACATTCCTGCGGGGATTACGGCTGCCCCAGCAGGGGAGAGGGAAGAGATGCGGGCCAGAAGGGCTGGGCAGGCAGCTCGGGGGAGGAGCCGTGTTGTACAGTGCTCTGCATGATGAGCACAGGCTGCGAGAGCTGTGCTGCATTAAAGAGAGAGGGGAAGCCACATGCTATAATAGTATTATATAACATGGGGCAGCAGGGCATCTAGATTCATCCTCCATACAGCTTGGAAGCTGTATATTCCCGCATCTCAACATTCATCCCTGCATTGGTGCTGCCAGCAAATAACTGAGAGCTGACAAGAAGCATCTCTGCCCATTCTAGTGATGTGTACATTTAGAAAGGAAGCTTTGCCATTACTCCCACTTACTCTGTGCAGGCAGTAGAGTTGTAGGACTATGCTGTAAGATAAAAATCACACTCCTGCCCATTACCCAGGAGGAGTGAATGATATAATCACAGATGATGTTTCCCCACCACCCCCAGTATGTGTGTTAAAAACATAGCTGGGTCAAGTTAAAAACTACATTAAAGGAATATTTCCATTGTAAAGTCAAATACTAAAATATATGTCTGAACTATGAATGCCTGTTCTCCCTTCCAGCAGCTAATTTTATTCTAAATATCAGATCAGACTCCCATACCATATTGCTGTCAGCGTAACGAGGTGCATCCTTGTGTCGTTATGGCTGAGCACAACTAACCTGCAGGATCGTGCATGTCCTGGGCCTTCATCAGTTCATGTTGGGTTAATCCAGAAATAGGCAACAGACAGGAACTCAGTTTCTTGGATACATCAGATGGCAGGCAGAGATTCTTTGCAGGACATTTTTTAGGAGAAGTGCCATGTATTGCCAAAACTGTGCCGAGGAGGTGCAAAGTAGTATAAAGGAAAGAACACAAAACGCTATTTTCTGCATAGCTTGTCCTCATTTGTAGGGCTTACGAAGGAGATGGGAGAATCAATAGAACTGCATTTGTACTTACAGCTATTTACTGGGGAGGGGAGAAGTGACTACAAACCCGTTGCAGAAAATACCTTTAAGAAAATAAAATCAGTGCGACAAGAAAGTAACCCTTCAAGGAAGGGAAAAAAAAAAAAAGAAAAAAAAAACAGGAAGAAAGAAAAACAATCAACAGATGCACAGACAAGCATTGACTTCAGTGGAGCTGCAAGGCTGAATTTGGCTTGAATTCTGCAAAGTACTTTCAAAGCAGGAGCATACTGCATACAAATGAGCGTTAAATAATTCGCATCATTAGCAGAGCTCCAAGCAGCTCATCTGGACTTTGAAAAAGCTACAGCAAATGTACATTTTTTGAATACCATTATGGACAGTCATTAACCAGCATTAAGACATCTACTCTATTGACACTCAGTGCTGCAATTAGAGACCCATCCTCCATCCCAGGTTATTTTCCTTATTGATTTTTTAATTTCATGTAGACAAGCTTTGAGTACCACAGAGGTCAGCAACTCACGTAAGAATACCCATTAAAGAGCATATGATTACTTCTTAATTTATATTGCATCTTTTAATTTAGGTTTCTAAAAAAGCAGTCCTGATGTGTGGTGTGGATATCACAGGCCATTCAAACACTAAGGCATATCACAGAAATAAAGACACCAGTAGGTAAAGTGGGTTTATCCAGGATGACACAGAAGGACACCGTGTAACAGAAAGAGATTAAAGGATCCGGATGCTCAGTTTCCTGGTTTAACCATTTCACTTGAATAGCCTCAAGCACAGTTACTGTAGGCCTGAAATAAACGATGGCCTCATACCACTCCTTAAGTGCCAGAAGTTGCAGGGATGGCACAGAACAGGTCTGGTGGAGAATGCAAACTGTGCAAAGAGCCAAAGGTATGTACAGTTGCATGTGGATGAAGGTATTCAGCTGCCTGAGCTGCAGGAGATGAGTTACAGAATACTGAGAGCTAAATCCGTACAGCCAAGAGCACAGGGGGAGGCAGGGGCAGGCAGCAGCCTACAGGCAGTTAAAGGGAAGCTGGAAGGAATCCCTAATGAAGGCAGGAATCATTCTGAGTGACTCAGAAAACTGGCATTCACAAAGAGAACTGAGAATGGGCAAAAATAAATAGAGATGCAAACAAGACCCAAAGGCCAAATCCCTTTCAGTAGCCCAAACGCTGATATAATGTGAGCAACCAAACAACAAATCCTTGTGCAAACCTCTCCCAGCTGCTTCCTGCACACCAGGCTCTCTTGGTGCCAATGACGGCTGCAAGCAGCTTCCACTGTACCGGATGGAGCTATGCAGGCTGCTGCCACACCGACACCGTTCTCCTCACAAATCGTAGCCCCGGTGGTTCCCTTCCCACACCCCAGGGCTCTGGCTTCCCCATGTCTCAGCCAGCGCACTGTGCAACCTCACAAATGTCCCAGGAGCCCAGGAAGGTCAGCTTTGCTTTCCGTAGCTGCCAGTTTTTGCGCATGTCGCAGGCTCGCATACGCATACACACACACATACATACATACACACCACATACATACA
>JAPSGF010000064.1:473718-497401 GCA_035772895.1 Perdix hodgsoniae | reverse complement strand
ACACACACACACACACCACACACACATACATACATACACACCACATACATACACACACACATACACACACACACACCACATATACACACACACACACACCACATATACACACACACACACCACATACATACACATACACACACACACACCACACACACACACACACACCACACACATGTCCCTGATGGATTTCACGTCCCAGTAGTTTTCCTTATAGGTGGATTTATGCAAGCCAACTTCAGGTCCTGCCACTATCAGCCTGGGATGTACGCAGGCAGAGTTCAACAACTACAGTTGAACAGTTAGCTCTGCAAGGCTTACCACGATGACCAAACTACAAATTAGTTTCCATTTTTTATATGAATATAGATGTGATGGCTTTTTGCCTCTCTTTATTAATATTTCATTAAAGAGTAGTCAAAGAAATAGCAGTTAAATGTATTGGAACTGAGATCAGTAAGACTGAAGAACAGGAAAGGCTTCCTGACAAGTGAGGTCTATTAGTCAACAGAGAAGTCTCCCAAAGGAGATGATGGGAGGACAAGAAGTGCTTTAGCAGAGCCAACGTTAAGTGCTCCAAGTGATGCAGCCAACTCCTAGAGGACTGCCATGAGACGCACTGCCTTCAGCAAGGGAGGATGGCTGCCATTAGCCTGCTAATGCACATCCTGGCTCGGTCTATTACTATTTGGGAACAGCTCACTGACTTAAAATTTCATTAACAAGAAAATACTAGAAAGACAGTTTTCTGAGGGTAAAGGCAAGCCTTTGCAAAATATCATTGCAAGAAGTGAAGAGGGAAGAAATGACCAGCTTTCGTAAGTATTTCTGCCAGGATTTATCCACCAGTCTTTCCTTAAACTACTTAAAAAGATGCAAAATTGCTGGATCCTCTCTTTCTTACTTTGCAAAAGCTAGCCACTTTCTCATCTCCACCCAGCACTACCAAATGCATAAATGAATAAATAAGTAACAGCTAGAAGTTACAGAGAGGTTTCAGACTAAGAGTACAGGTCCCTAATTCCTACACTTCAGAAAGCAGACAAAACTAGAATACAAAACGGAGATGCTACAATTAAGACAGAAACAACCTTTTCAGTGTTACAGTGAGAAAGAACATAGCAACAATAAATTTAGATGAAATTATTCTTCAAAGCTTTTAAAATAAGAACATAAATGCTCTCCTCAAGATCCCCTGGTATTTACACACTGCCCAGTATAGTGGGAAGGCTTCTAACTTCCACACACTCTGTATTTAGAGTTTAAATGTAACCTTACTAGTAAATGTCCAAGACTGGATATTTATCTTGGTATCCTTTTATCAATCAAGGCATTCAGTCCTAGATCTGCAGTAGAAGAAAGGTCCTTCCATGTATGCTGCGACATTTCTAATATTTTGGAGAAGTCCTCTGAAAGATGGAACAGAGAGAAGAAGAAAGGATCCACTTTAATTTTAAAAGCAGGCTCACCAATACAATACAGCCTGACAACACTGCTGAATGTGACCTCTGCCTCAACTGCACATTTTGTTTCTTCAGAAACATGTGAGATTTCACCTGACTGCCATTGCAGAAAGGGATACTTTGCAGAGCCACCTCAGCATCCAATTCTTTCTCCCATCTCAAGTCCCTTGGTAGTGGGGGCTCAACAGAAGCGGTGCTAAAGAAGCAGTGTTCCCCAGAAGCTCTGGAGAGCCAACAGAGTAAGGACACGGTACCTTTAAAGACCAGTGACATTTGGACAGTTAAGTTTGCCAGGGCAAACTCCTGATGGTCATCCAGGCTTCACCTTGTGCCAGTCATTCCAGCTGCTGGAACAGCTGTGTGGAATTAGAAGCATCAACAGAAAGCAATTAGGTGAAATCTCTGATGTCAGTGGCCCAACTTGTGTTACCTGCGCCTGTATGTAACCCAGCAATTAGATCCATCATTAGCAGCTTGGCTTAATTGTAACCTAGAACTTCTTCAAGCACAGACTTTGCACAAGATTTTTAAATTACTGTAATTAATTATACAGAAAACTTGAAGTGTCTTCTGCTCCATTGTTGCACTGTTGTTTTTCTTTCCCTACGCTGACACCAGAACTTGCTTTTGTAAAGGAGCTGAACTCAACTAAAGGAAAGGTCTCTTAGATAGGCTGATAAGCAGACGCACACAGATATCTTTTATACTTCATTTAAGGAGAAACACAATGACTTTTTTTTTTTAATCTCATCTAAGAGATGCAAAAAAGAACATTATTCCAACCCGCAGTTGTTTCACCCCACTCTTTACATGAATTACCTCTCTGCTGGCTTTTTGCACTCTCCCCAGATTACTGCTGTTGACCATTGTGCTGGACAAGCTGCATCCCAGCCTGAACCAACCACTCGAATTTTAGCCAGCAAGGAAACAAAACACAGAGTTGGTGTCCGAATCACTGCAACTTCTTAAAAGATGTGCAGTTGGAAAGAAGGCGTTACAATGCAAAGAATTGTTTTCTGGCTCAGCTTTCCAGTGGCTAACTGCAGTATTATGGAATGACACAGCACGCCGCGGGCTCCCTTGAGCAACTTCTGGTGCTCAACAGTGTCACGTATCTTCTGTGCCCTTTGTTTTGCATTGGCCAAAGGAGAGAGTGAGCCCTCTACAGGGAGAAACACAAAGCCCTCGAAGAGCACTCGGATACCAGCAGATCACCATACTGAGAGCCGCCTGCCTTTCCTTGAGATAGGAACAGGTCTATGTCACTCACGAGAACTCCGAAACCAGGGATTTATGCAGAAAAGCCAGGCTGGGTAGGAGAAGATTACAAGCTATTTCCTGGAAGTGCTCACTCTACAGCCTAGAATGCGTGGAAAGTAAGGGTTGCTTTTTCCTTACTGTTTGTGCAATCATTTTCACAGTATATAGGACACCCACCAAACTGAAAATTCAAGTACTGTAGCTGGGCTGGCCTACCACAGCATAGTTAGGATTTTTCTTCTAGGCTACACAAAATACTTGTTTTTGCCTTATTATATGCCTCGAGCACACAATGAACTCTTTCATACATACAGCAAGCAGGTTTGCATTTGTCAAGGCACGTTCAAAATATTTCTTCCAAAGAGCTAACTTCTGTCTGAGTGCCTGATAACAGCTGCAGATTTAAATATTTTCTTATTCTAATGAGAACTTAAGATTCTTTCCAAACACCTCAACGTAGTAATGGGAGAATATGGCAAACAAACTACAAAACTTATAAGCTGGAGTTACAAAGTATTAAAAGGCATCTGCCAAGACCTTAGGAGCTAACAGAGTGCAAGAGGTAAGATACTCAGTGAGATATCCAAGACAGAAAAGGTAAAGAGCAACTTAACATCAAAAAACAAAACAAAACAAAAAAACCACTACCAATTAGTTTGTTGAAACAGGTAGTCAGTATCCCTTACAGTCTCTTCACAAATTACAAGTGACTCTGCATAACATAATGAAGATTACCCTTGATTTCTTTAAATATATATATACATACACATTCATACTCACAAACAGAGACATGAATATGAAAGCCTCTAATCAAAATTAGAGCTAACTTAAGAGTCATCTTAAAATTAGAATCACCAAGGTTGGAAAAGACCTCCAAGATCATCCAGTCCAACCATCCACCTCCCACCAATACTCCCCACTAAACCACGTCCCTCAGTACAACATCTGAACATTCCTTGAACACCTCCAGGGATGGTGACTCCACCACCTCCCTGGGCAGCCCATTCCAGCACCTGACTCTCTTTTGGAGAAGTTCTTCCAACTCCCAGCCTGAATCTCCCCTGGCACAACTTGAGGCCATTCCCTCTCATCTTATCACCAGTTACAGGGGAGAAGAGGCCCACCCCCACCTCACCACAACCTCCCTTCAGGTAGTTGTAGAGAGCAGTAAGATCTCCTGCACCTTGATCCAGATGCAGGAAAATTTTTGTCTGGTGCTTGACAGTGAACAGAAATGTAGAATCTCCTGTATTCCTACAGGAAATCCCGTATCTCTTAAAGTTCTGCTAGGCTCTGATGAAACACTGTTGCTCATTCTGCTTCCCACAGATAGGGAACAGGCAATTCCAGACTGATCTGGTAGACCTGAAGAATTGATTTCTGCTTAGCAAATCCCAGTAATGTTTCCTAAAGAACCTAGAAGACACAGTAAGTACCAGTCAAGGTCAACTGATCTGCTCTACAAACAAAAATTGAGTAGTTCTCATTTGTGTGGTAACAATTAGGCTGTAATATAGGCAGAAATGGTAACATCTGCCCCACCAACACTGCACAAAACGAGCTGCAGCAGATTTTTCTGCAATTGACTGCAGAGAAACATATTAAATGGGAATGGTTAAAAGGGACATTAATTATTATTGCTTGGTCAAACAACTGATAGGGATAATGCTTCTGTGTCATGAGATGTATATTCAGATGCACTGAATCTCAAATGGCATCCAAGTTTAACTTAATATGGCTTTAAATCAAAATTTTATATTCATTTTCACGGGCTCATTGGTTGTTTTGTATTCAGATCTACCAGCAGTGAAGAACTGTGGAAAATGATATTCCAGAGCAGATGGTTGGCAATGAGCTCCATTTTGAACACATGAGATCTAAGGTTTGATCTCAACTATGTTCAAGCATGCCCACAGCACCTGCCCACAGAATCTACTCAATACTTATTTTTGTATTTCAAGAAGTACCTTATCTGCTTTCCTCTGATACAGCATCCCAGTCTCTTACTAGACTTCAGTTTCCTTCTTCACTACGATAAATACAATTACATTTAGGCAAAGTGCCTAAAAGGCTGCATACTTCAGATTCCAAAGAGTTGTTTCAGATTAGCAAGTGCTGTCCTTACATCTTCCTTTCCCAAGGAAATGAAAACCAGTACTTCAGAAACCGTAACAGATTATTTAGCTCCAAGCTATTCTTCTATTTTGAAAGTTATCTTCCTACTGTAGTAAGTGAATCCTACATGCTTCCAGATCATTTCTTTAAGAAGTAGACAAGTAAGCAACAAACTGTTACTATCTCTTCTGAAACAGGGATTTTCTGATCATTATCCCATTACTGTAGGACATTAGGTAGTAGGCCAAACTTACCTTGCACTATTGCTGTTGTTAACTGCTAAGAAGAACATAAGAAAACTTAGATCAACAAATTGGAGGTACAGAGGTGATTTCTATGATGGCTTTAGAAGCATCATGTTTTCAAGTAAGCACCCTCTGTGATCCTAAGGGTTCTTTCCTTCTAGTACTTCTGCTAGTCTCTCCTCCTGTAAAGATCCCATGGAAGAAAGGACTTGGTGATGATCACCAGTAGGACAGCAGTATCCCTCACAGATGATGCAATATGACCACTGTGCATCAAGCTAACTGAAGGATAAAACTGAAAAAAAATACAATGAAGAAAAGAAACACACAACACTTGAAATCAGTATGCTTTATTAACACTTCAGAAACACCAAATCCTACAGCAAAGAGATCTTCTCGCTTGTTTCCAGTCACTGCTTTGAAGCAATTTCTTGAAATATGCAAGTAGATACATGAGGCACTGTGTGAATACAAAAGTGACAATACAAAAAAAACCCAACAATTAAACCTCATGCAATACATACATAGAAATATATATAAAATACGGTAATGTAGCATAATACACACAGGCGCTATTAGAACAACTCATATAAACAAACATACAATATGCACAGCATGTAATGATCAATGACAACAGGTTTCTGACCTGTGTGCAGAACCAGTCAGTTTAAATAAAGAGTTTTAAGATACTAGAAACTGGTTAAGCCACAGCTTATAAAATCTGCTGCGCTGCAGCTTTTCTGCTCTGTGTCACAAATGCAGATTAATATACAGAATAAATAAAGACTACAGCGCTACAACACTTGCTTAACAGCTCCTACTTCAAAGTCACTGGCCATTTCACTTTCATTCAAGGTTCATTAGCCAACACAGTGGCAAGAAATGTGCCTAAAGCAACAGTTCTGCTCTTGGACTATTTTAATACTGATAAGGACATGTTTTTGCATCAGCAGGAGTAGTTACAGAAGTTCCATTTCTAAATAAGCAAAGGATTGAAGCTACAATAGAGCAGATGTTGAGGAAGTACTCTGACAGAGAGGTTGGTCAGCCACGTGCCATGCTGCAGTTACCAGCCTGTCTGCTCAACCAACTAGGGCAGGAAACAGAGTACTGAAGCAGTGGAGAAACTCAGAAGCCCCCTCTAAACACAACACAAAGGGTGAAAACACCAACAGCCTGCAGCAACAGAAACCAGAGACTAGAAAGTCTCTCAAGCCCTGTATCTGGGACAAGAGCTACTCTTACCTGAAAAAAAAGCTCAAGTACTCCTAGGAAATAGCATGCAAATAGGAGGATTTTCTTCTTAACCAGCCAGTACTGGGCAATGCCAAAAGTACAAGTTGTTCTAGTCTCATACCTTCCTAGCTGACATGGTACCTTCTATACTCTTGGTGTTGCAGGCCTCCAAAGATCAGACCACATTCACTATAACACAGATGAAATTAAAATTATAAAAAGGCAATCAAATTGATTTAACAGCCAATATTGTTTTAAGCAGCAGTTTTCTGCGAGGGGGACAAGGCAGTGGAAGGCAGGGGGAGGGCTGACAGTGGAAGAGAGTATAAGAGGTAGAAGAAAAGGAAAACTGGGAAGAAGGAAGATAGCAGGACTGGCTTTCAGAAGTAGTAGTAAGAAATGCAATATCCTTTTTTGTCAGTGTAAAGTTTTAACCCACAACAAAATAAACATCTGTCTATTACTAAACAGGATGTTCCTTCAAACACACTGAAGGTGTGGAGAAAAAAAGACAGCAGGATTCTTCATCCAATGTTTAGTAGTATGTCTTTTAACATTAGAAAGAGCAACATGAGAAAGAGGAGCTGCTGCATCTCATTTCCTGAGAAGGTTCCCTTAAGATCTCTCTAGTTTCTCTTTGTCTTTACACATCCAAAAAGAACAATCATCCCTCACATAAAAGGATAAACGCTTCCTACTGGGAGCAATGATCACACCTTCAAGGTCCATCTGCCAAAGTGACAAACCCTCCATGTGCCAAAGGCACTGCCACATAAATGATAATACATCAGGAAGTGACCCACTGGATCATGGTTTTTGTGCATGGATACCCACAAACATTTTATCTCTATGTTAATTACTTGATATATTAATATCTCATGGGAATTAGTAATCAGGCTAATCGTTTAGAATACAATTACTGAATATTCTCTCCATTAGAGTGGTCACAAAGCCCAGAGAAATGTAACTTTCTAAGCAGCTGAATATTTTTTCTCTCTTCAGACGAAAAAGCACATAAGACATGAAACCCTGACTGAGAGGAGCTTGTTGACAAAATAAAGCAAAATACTACAAAGCAACCAAATTCATCTGCTGAGGTTTTAAGCTGACAGTCCACTGCAAGCTCTTCTAGGTTGTTACTGCACTGTTTGCATTCCAAGAAGCTTGAAAACATTTATTTCCCCATTGACTTTCTCCTCTTCTATTTGACAAAACCTTCTGTGCTGCCAACACAGCTGTCTTTTCTTTCTCTTTGTGTCTACCAGCAGCAGCATGCTCTGCTTGGAAAACACACTGAACTACCAACACCAAGAAACTCGAGGGGAGGGCTTGTGCCTGTTCAGGCTCCAGCCCAGTGGGTCACACAACGAAGGCGTAAGCAATTCTCTGTGAGGTTTTGGCTTCCTGTCTTATTTGGAGATAGAAGGTTATGACAAGAGTCTATCAGCTTATTTTAAGGTATTTTGAGAAGTGTCTACAACAGATATGTGTTCAGATGTTTCCATTTGATTACTTTTCAGCTGACGTGGCTGAAATCAACAGAAATAAGTACCTACAGTAAGATCCACTGAACATATTAGAAACAAGCACAACCTGTGCACAAAGCAGTGGGCTTAGCTCTTAGAGCTGTCAGTGCTATGAAGCAGTCCCACAGAAGGGCTGGCTGTTCTAGTGGCTAGATTGAGGGAAGCAGGGAGGACCAGCCTCACGGCGTTGGTGCTGTCAGTCTTAAAGGCTGTGATTAGCTTGGCAGAAAAATGAATTTTTTTCAGCACAACTGCAGACATGCTATACACTTGTTTAGAAAGAATACACAAATGGTGTAGATGAGGAAGTTTAGCCCTCATTTCAAAGCTTTTCTCCCTCTCCAGCCCTTCCTGAAACACATTCTGGTTATCAGTTGTTTGCTCCTCAAAAAAGGGAATCAGACCATTACTTCCCAGTGGGATTCTGTCTGACACACGGGTCCAATTGTACAGCAGAAAGCACATGAAGCCTCTGCAATCTGCTCTGCTGTGGCTACTATTCGCCCCACTTTCTCCTGTAAGAGTTTGCTTGATACTTCAGCACTATCTGAACAGAAGTACACCAGGTCTGGTGCCGCGTGTTACGCATCTGCACGCACAAGAATCCCTGTAAGCTAAATAACAAACACTTCACTTATTCAAAGAGCAGAGCTGCAATCTTACTTCAGGCTTCAAGCAGCTCAACTCGCTGACTCTCTATGAATGGAAGGTATTTTCTGGTTCCTTAAAGATACAGTCTCTCATGCAACACTGTTTAGAAATATATATGTTCCTCAGCCACTTGTTCTGGAAGCACATTTTTGTTTGTTTTTAAAGACTGCTGGGACAGAAGTTTCACCCCCAAACAGCTGCTTTAAGCTGTCAACAGAGAGCAGGTTTTCCATAGCAGACAGCCAACTTCTCCCCAGAATTTGGAAAGCAAGAGAAGCACTTCTACAAATAATCAACAGCAACCAAAAAGGACATTTCATTGGCTTTTCATGACAAAAAGCTAATAGCACTGGAAATGCTTTTAAAAAGAGCAATATCTCTTCTGACTTTGAATTCAGATAAGTGTCTATTAAACGCTATTAAAGTCATCACTGTGATTAACACGATTCAATTGCCAGCTCTGCCCAATTACTCATCCTATGAGACTCACCAGCAGCATCACTTCGTTAGCACACTTCACATCCTTACTCATGTTAGCAGCTGCAGTGACCAGTGACTGAAGGCACCCAATGCTCTCTCTTAGCAGCACTTTACATGTAAAGACATCTTAAAAATCAATTTGGTGGCATTAACTTCCAAGACAGCACTGAGGGGTCAGAGTAAGTCACTCAGGATGCTTTTACTGTGATCCCTTCCTTGACTGTTTGAAGCCAGAGCTACCACATCTCAGTTTCGCCCGTCTAATGAGTGTTTCTAATTCTTTCAAGCACTAGTAAGTACTTCATGCTAAAGAACTGACGTTTGTGGCTTTATATTCCAGCCCACTTCCTTTTTAAAATAGGCATTAATAATACTTAAATGCATTCCTCTCCCTTTTTCACTCCTCCATCACTTACAGGGTGGATTTTACTTAATCTCCCTCTGTTCAAAAAATTTTCCTGCCTTTCTATCTTCTGTATTAGGAAAAAAAAAAAAAAAAAAAAAAGAAGTGATCTTTAAAATTGTAATCTCATCTGTGTCAGACCAAGATCTCACTACCCCAGGTACATTTCTTTGCCAGAGAGGGCAGGGTAGGAAACTAAAGAAAGGTGGAAGTGTGAATTACCCATAATCAAAAGAGGCATTGTATACCCAGTAAGCAGGATGGCTAAAGCTAGTTTTCACTCAAGCACAATGTGAGAAGTTAAGCACCCTGTTTCAAAGATTCTGGCTCCTCTAAGGGGCAGCTTTCTATGGCTGGGTGCTAAAAATGCAGCAGACAGCCAACTGAAATCTAGTGAAGTATGAAAACAATTTTTCATTGAACATTTGTCTTGAATGTGTCAGCTAATTTCTACAGCTTCAGAGCTGTTGGCAGGACTCAAGCATTGGTTTTGATGCACATTCATCAGCAAACAAAGAGGCAAACTGTCAACTGGACACTGGTGGACAAGCATTAATGTACTGTTGTATTGTTGAGGACACTGGTAAGGCCTAGAGAGGTGAGATCATTCCCTCACTCGAATTACATCATATTTTTGTAGTGTTGAAACCAAGAGAGTGAACAAAAATAAAATAAAAAAGCAAATCAGACCCATCCCACCACTTGAAATCCATCAATTTTTGAGGGATGATAAGAGAAGCTGTAGGCGTAGCAGATTAGCACTATGAATTAAAAAACAAGCAAATGAAAACACACACCACAACCCTAAATTCCTAAACGTAGCACCCTCCATATTTCGTCCATACTGTGGACTACCTGCTGCTGCAGCATCGCTCACACTGCTGGCACTCCTTGTAACAGTACTGTGCATTACAGCTGCTGGTTTCTAGAGGTGATATTAACATCACAAGTGAAAGAATGCATAATTTCTCTCCTAAAGCACAGCTTGAGAATTAAGCTTCTGATTACCACAGACAGCTTTTTAAGAGGTGAATGTTACTTAGCCTCCAAACAAACAGACAAACCAGCTACAAATTTGACTGGGTATTCTCAACAGCAGTAAGTACACACTGGAATACTTTGCTTCTACAATATTGTAAATCTTCACAGAGACTGAAATGAAAGGATCATTTCTGAGAATTTGACTTGTTCAGCCCCCCCCCAACCACTGTGTTCTGGGAAGCTCGACCAATTTGAGAGAGTGAACCATACTATGAACTTAGCAAAATGTCACACCTCCCTTCACGAACACAGCAGCTTCCTCCTCACCTGACAGCTATGAAATCAAACAATTCTGTATTATTCTTTCTATACTAACAACAAGAACTTTGTTTCCAAGACACCAAGAGGCACAAGCAGTCATCAGAATTTGGCATGACTCTGAATATCTAGGTTAGAAATCATAGTGATGGGAGATGGCAAATCCAGAGTGACTATATTATGCAAGACAGAAGGCTTGCTGAACTAAAGTAGGCTCATACAAAAATTAACACCTACCCTACTAAGTTACCCTCACAGAAAGCAGTCACATATTGTAGGTCAGTAAAATGTAGGATGGGAAAGTGGTTACAACCTTGTTAGTGGAAAAGCTACTGTTGTTGCACAGCAAAACAATAACATAATTGCCTGAGTTGCTACAGGGGATGGCAGCCCACAGAAGAGTCACTGTGTTAAACGCTATGATCGTCCCTAATAACCCAACAAAGGCTCCAGTCACTCCGAGGACTGCACTGCCCACACCAGCTGACAGTGCAAAGACAGCACAGGCAGAAACAGCTCCACTGTTCTTTGTTCAGCCATCCCAACTCTTCTATCTGAAATTTCCTCTCATAGAGACATCACTTTTCAACACATCTTGATCCACAGGACTGACATATTGCAATATCATGTGCTTCTAAGTTAGGCATACAGTCTTGCTGCCAGATGTAAGCACTTCTTGTTTAGGTACAGACATTACTAACATTTGCCATTGAGCCTTCAGATCTTGCAGAGTTCTGCTCGCCAGGCTAGCAAAGCAGGAGCAGACACGGCCAGGGGCTCCAGCGTGTAATGGATCTAACAGTTGCAAAACAGAACACACATTCATTAAGGACTCTTTCATTGTTACCTTAGCTTCACATCTCCTTAAAAAGTTATTTAGATCCCCAAAGTCTAAGAAGTATGGCAAAATCAATCATCTAGTAACAAAGAACTATTATTAAAATGTTTCTAGTTCATGTTACTATTTTGTCTTCTGTAAGTTGTACACATATTTCTTTTTAGATGAAAGTCAAGATAGATCAGATTATTAGTTCACGATTACCTAGCTAGAGCTTTATGCACAGGGCAGGGGTAAGTCACAGTAAGTACTGTGAAGCTTATGTCACATGTTATGCAATTTGGCAACAACAAATGAGTTTTCTTGAAACCCAGTTCCAACTAAAATCATTAATAAAAGTGAAAGAGTTAAGTGCATCACACATTAATATTAATGAAATAAAGTCACATTTTAAAAACACTATAAACTGGCCCATCAGAGTATGATGAGAAGCCAGCAGTCCTTGTGTGAAATATTTAAGGCACTTGATGACAGTCAGTTTTTAAAACCAGGTAATAAAGATGCCACTTTAAAATTCTAATTTAAATAAAACATAACAAAATAAAGTAACACTGCAAAGAAAAAAAACATCTTCCACTCTAAGTTTCAAAAGCTAAAATAAAAATCACATTTGTTATAGTACACAGAAAAATGCTAGAAACAGAATATACTTAACAGCCAGAGCACACACGCTTTGTAAAGATCTCTTTCAAATACAGCAATACAGCTCCTTTCTTTTCAGGCTGCCAGACAGCCAATAAACATTTTTGTCAGAAATAATCCAGTGCAGTTAAATACTGGATTCCAGTTTATTAGCTAACCACAGCATCCCAGAAAATAGCTTGGGATGTTGCTTTTATGCTCTGTCACTGGAGCACTCCATTCCATTTTCCCCTCTCCATACACACAAAATTAAATGTCTCTGCTTGAAGAAAGAGGCAATATCATTCCCTCAACATCATCTTTGGTACAAAACAAAAGTAACTTACACAGCATAATGGTGTGCTATCAAGCCCATTCCTACAAACTACACAAAGTAACAACCTTTTCTTTGATACTGACAGCTTCTCTGCTCCCAATTCCCAAAGTAATATCACAAACAGAACACACAGCACTCTTTTGAAGCATTACTTCAAATTTTCACTTAGAATTCACAAACGGTGGCTCTCACCCACTAGCTTATACATACACTTTTTACCACCCCCAGGGCAGAAGAATATGGCAGTAGTCCTGGGACACGTTTTAGAATTCCACTCCCACAGACAAAAGAGCTGTAGGAACCTCCATGCCTCTCCAGTGTTTGTTTTGAATGGAGGGAAAGAGAAAGAAAAGACAAATGGGAACTCAGTAAAAGGAGACTCTCCTTTTTGTTAAATGTTTGTCCACTTGTCATTTTTCCTGACGCATTTTGCCTATTGTATTAGAGGTTGCTTCAGTGGAAAGCAGTTCCTTAAGCAAACTTTTAAACCTTCTCAATTAAGCAGATTTTGTCACTGTGTGGCTGCTGCCTCACAGCTGAGGAAGTTAAAGGGTGAGCTCCGAGCATCATCGCCAGCCTCAAGGCTCTTAGTGTTTCTGAGACAGTCTGCCAAGATGTCCTGTGGATCCCTCAAGAACACCACTAAAACAGTAATGTTGTCATTGGATCCATTTTCCTTCGCAGCAGCCACCAGTCTTTCTGCTGCTTTGAGACCCATTCCTTTGGTTTGCATTAAATGATCTAGGACTAAGTCTACAACTTCATATGGCTTGACAGCATCAAAGAATCCATCACAGGCTAGAAGCAAGTAATCTTCTGAACCAGTCAGGTCAAACGAATCCCCATCTGCATCACCAGAGATGTAAGGTTTTTGACACACATCACCTAGGACAAATGATGAAAACAAAGGCTTCATTACTTCAAATATGAACAGTTCTTCACCCATAATTGCTTTTAGTGGTCCACAGGGCAGACAGATCTTACTCCAGACACATCTGATACTGGACTGGAATAGTGAAAAATAGTGAATTCAAGGTAGAATGCAGCAATCTGATTTAAAAGTTGTAGTCAAGAGTGAATCAAAAATACAACAGACATTTAACACAAAGAATCCTGGATAAACATTTTTTTACTTCTTCCATCTGAACACAAGAAATACTCTTAAGTTTATTGGAGAACAATGGAGAACAGTGTCAGAAACTTTCAAGAAGCTAAGGATTTAAATACTTTGGAATGTCGTGTCTAGTATGTAAAACAGAACAGCATACCTTGCTCATGGTAAAAGCAATAAGACTAGATAGGTATAAACTATTTAAAAGTTACATAGACATAGTCTAAGCTTATGGCAAAGTGGTTCACTATTTGAACAATGCTAAGCAAAACGTTGCTTACAGTTATACGGTCTTTTAATGAAGTTTCATCTGAACTGTGCTGATGCTTACCAATTGCTCTGGAAACAGCCAAAGTGCCATTAACCCGCCAGCAGTCCATGTAGGTTACACATCCACCCAGAGCCTCAATACGTGCTCTCTCATCCTGAAAAACAGTAAAATACATATTTTATACGAAGAGTCTTTTGAAAAAACAGTCTGAACAGGAACTTTAGTTAAGACTACCACTACCATCAGTACTTTCAAGGTGTCATGGAGCAGAGGCTGCCTTTTCATAACACAGGAGTGGATGGAATCATCATTCTCAAAAACCTACCGCACTACAGAAAGCATGCAGATCATGAAACACTTAACGCTTGGTTCCAAAAGTTTTCAGAGAGATTCTGGCAGCACACACAAAAAGAGAAACAAATTAAAGACTCAGACTTACTTCTCTCTCTGGCTTGTGAGGTTCCATTAATGTCACAGCATTTCCTTGCTGCACAAGCATTACCTGCGAGTCCCCTAGCCACGCTATGTGTAGCTTGTTCCCTACAATCAATGCAGATACACCTGTTGTACCACTCCGCAGCCTCTACAGAAGGAAACAGGTGTGTTAGGCGAATATTCAACAAACAGATTACATGGCAAAACTACAAACTTAAGCTTAATAAAACTTAAATGCAGTGCAGTAGACCTGTGATCATAACTCAAGTACATTTAAAAAGGTACTATATATATCAGATGCGTAAAGATCTATACAGATACACGTGAAATAAACTATTTATTCCAGTATGCAGACAGCTCATACTGCCTTTTTCATTGTCTTCCCTCTCTGCTATTAGTTCCAAAACTGATGTGTTACTGCTGTAACAAGAGTTCTCATTACAAGCACTATTATAATAAACCATCCTTCCTTTATGTAGATTTGAGAAGAAAAAAAAAAATTCATCGTACCAACTCGATTCAAGGCAGATCAATACCTGAAGCGCCTGTTTTTTAGGTCATTTTTATAATTACAGAATGCACTTTTATCTTATTATCACTGTTACGTTAAAGGTAGGAAAAATGAGGAAGAAGATGAAATCTCTTTTGAGGTAAGGAGTAGGACAATGGAACCTAGAGACTGCCTAAATTCAGGCAAACAGCAATGTTCTCTCAAATAACTGGTTATTTAGAACACTTAATGCTTATTTTTGATCACCCACATGCAAGCACTGTCATTTTGCAAAAAAATAATTTGATCAAACATTTTCATGTAGCATTATTTAATAAATAATTCAAAGATACTATACTGACAGGATTTTCTGAATAGTACCATGTTACTGTTATTTGAACACAAGGGAATTAACCTCTACCCACTCACCTCTCTTTTGGCTTTGAAAAGAAACATTTCATCTGTCTTCTGGAAAGAGCATTTCAAGGCCTTGGCTGGATTCTTAACAATCTCCTCATGTAGCCCCACATTTACATGTAAATGGGTTGCTGAATAATTGGCAGCATCCACTCCACCATGGCCATCAAATATCGCAAAGTAAGCACGATCAACGTCATCCTTTTCCAGGGAGGAAGAAAAAGGAAGAAATATAAATGTTCAAAAATAAAATAGCTCCTGCAGTGGTAACAGCAAGCAATGTTCTGATCTGGGCTTTCTTCCATATGATGTTGCATAGGTAAGGACAATTTAAGCCAGTCAAGCCACGTGCAAAATGGATGAAGTGGGCACTCTGTGGGGGAATTACTTTTCTTAGTAGATGTTAGTAATTTAACATCCTTGAAAATTCTAGAATTGAAGCAGTACAGAGTTAATTATGTAGTTCTACTCCTGCTTTATTTATTGGCATTTGTCCTTGTTTAACTCTTCTACTTTTTTTTTTTAATTGAAACACATAATTTACCTCAGTCACAGCTGAGGTGTGTCACAGCTCCAGCAATGTAGCGACAGATACCTTTCAATATTTCCACAACACTTATGACATGAAACCTGAAGTCACAAGATCCTTCTTTATCAGGGCATTAGTTAGGTTAATTAGCCCCTAGCAAACAAAGTAGGCACTTGCTCCAGCACAGACATGATAAATACCTTATGGCAACAAATCCCTACCATTTCACAAATCACATATCACTCGATCACTGTGTTTATCGCAATGCTGAAAAGCTAATAAACTGCTCTCTCCTGCATTGTCCAGACTTACTGCTAAGCCAAACAGCTGATTGAACTCCATGAGGACAACATGGCGGTCCTCCATTTTCCGTCGAGTGTTACGGATGGCATGGATGGAAACAAGCAGGAAACGCTTCAGTGGTCTCAGCGGTGGCAACTGCTTCTGCCATTCAAAGCAGACATCCCGAAGTTTGTTAAAGAAGCAGCGCTGCAGCGACTCTCCGTCCAGCACTGAAAGCACAAAGACAAAACAGTCAGTCGTGCCCTGTCATTTACCCTGTCTTTCCTTAGAGCTACACGCACGCACTCAGCACTCTGCCCCTACAAGCTCTGCAAGGCTCCAGAGAAATCACATGAAAGAAGGTGGCAGTAATGGAATACAGTGTAACGTTAAGGATAAGGAAAGGTTCTTGTACTTAATAGCTCTCATTCAAAAATAAGTTTATCACAGAAGTGACTACATTAAAAAGCAATCCCAACAAAGATCCAAAAATCTCTTGCCAAACTAGACACTAATGATATTATGTAAGTGAAACACACCATGCTTGGTGGCAGAAGTGCATTCCTATTCAAAAAGAAAAATAAAAAACAGATCAAGTAGGCAGAAAATCCATCCAACGGGGTAACAGATTGTTCTCTTGGACACAAGCACTGAAATACCATTTGCCAGAGATTAGGTTATGTCCTACTGAACCACTTCCACTACAACAAGAAAGTCTAAGAATAAGTTTTATTGAGGTCAACAGCTCAACTCATAGCCAAGCAGAGCAGATTCAAATTTTAAGCTCTTGTTTTTATCTTTTTAAACACACGGTGCTGTAAAAGCTGAAGGGACAGAAAAGAACCTGCAACTTTCCTGCTTTGTCATGACAGAGCAGAAAATGTAAAGACCCACTGAGCGTAGCGCAAAAAGCTCCAGACAGACACTCAAATCCATTGCTGGATTGGCCCCAAAGATCAATTAATCCAAATTTACTGTTCATCAGACTGAATGATTTGATTTTTGGCATTGTGTGAGAAGTTCTTAACTAACTAATTCAGGAAGCGCTGCAGACACGTTCACTTGTTAATTATTTTTGGAAAGATAAACTCTCTCCCCTTTCCAGAAAACCAACTCTTGCGACAAGTCCAGGGCTCCAAACAGCACGTTTGTATCTTGCCCACAAAACCAGCATCACTACCTTTCTTCCCACAAATACCTGGCAGGCGCAAATAAAGTTCTGTTCAGGGCTGCTCACCAGACAGTCTAACCAGATATTCTGGGAAACATTTCAAAACACTGAAGTCTTCCAACAGACAGCCTCTGAGAAAACCACAGAAGAAGAAAGTATACTTACAGGTGAATCTTTCCTCATCTCCTTCTCCCTGTCTTTCCACACTTTCCCTCTTAAACTCAGTCAAGTCTGTTTGGAGAACTTCATCAACTGCAGCGTGGATCAGTGATGCTGCAAGGAGTGGCGAAACACCTCTACGGGTAACAAAAGGAAGAGAAAGAAGAGCAGTATTAGTTCAGACTGAACTACAGCCTCCCTGTTTACGACTGCTGACCTCAACTCAGAATTAAGAACATGTACTCAATCGATAATTTTAACTTTATTAGTAAATGAGTAGAATAAATCATGCTTGATATTTATTCGTATAAACGTTTAGAAAGATCTCCAATTAGACAAACACCTTCTCAAGAACGCAAAGAGGAGGAAGCATATGAATCACGTTTTCGAACCGCTGCCTCGTGTTTCAGTCACAGACAGTACCCCATACTCTCCAGCCCTCGGATGGCAATGGCTACCTTCAGCTCCGGGCTCTGAGCACAAACCTCTTGCTGTGACTCACTGCACAGCAGTTCCTGTTGGCAGCTAACTGCATCACTGCAGCAGGACCAGGATGCCCGCGTGGTGGTACGCCCCTCCAAAAAGGTTACCTTGGCCTCCAATTCCCTTCCCTCTGAGAGGAAAGCCACGCTCAGTACTAACCTACAAACACACTCAGTTTGTTCTGACTGGAAGGTCTCCAAAGAAATCTTTCTCCAAGGAAAAAGGTGCAAAGGGAGATACTGGAAAATAACTCCTATATTCACTCTACTCCTGTGGCTGACACTAACAATTACAATACATGACATCCATTCCAGACATTTTTTATGAGCACAATGAAAAATAAGCGTGGACATTCATTAGAAAAACTTCATCTTTTGTTCATGGGGTGTCGCCCACAAAGCAACAAATTATGCAAACAAAGCAAATAACACATTAAGGCATCTGCAGCAAATCAAGGACAAGACTGGCTGGGGAACAAGAACTGGTGGGAGCAACTGGCCTCTGCAGAGGTTCGACGCAGCCAAGAGGCAGAAGAGCTGGGGGAAGACTGTGAGCCTTCAGATCCCTGTGACAACAATCCAAAACATATTTTGCCATTGTGTTTCTGAAAGACAGGCCCTGCCATATTCTCACAGCCACACGAGTACCTCCCATGGCAGCAAACAGAAAGCACTGTGTTAGTCAGCAGGTTGCTAACAGAAGCATGTTTTATGCTATGCAATGATGGCCTACTTTAATGAGTCATTTCAGTACTTCAGATAGATGGCAACAAGTTTGCAGCTGTTGCAGCACTACCTGCAGTCATACCACATCATGGGAAGCCAGAAATTTGGTTTACTAAAAAAGAAAAAAAGACCAATACATTTAGAAGAGTCACTTTCTTTCCTACAAAGCCCTGACCTGCTGTACTAGGGCCCACTGACAACCCTTAACCAAAAGGCAACGTACTTAATGCCGCAATTCACAAGCCCTGTAAAACCTCTTCTTACAGGAAGCCTGCAACAAAGAAAAGATTTACAACTTATTATGTCACGTCCTTCAACTTTGTCCAGTTGCCACCCAGTTCATTAGAAGGAAATGCAGAGATTCCTCAATACTGATACACCTCATTGAGCTTTACTTCCTACATATTTTCTCTTTGTCCATCTCCATAGTTTTGCAAATCTAAAACAGAAAATGGCTGCTTACTGAGAGTTTGTTTGCTCTACAGACCCAACAGCAGGCAGGCAGCTGGTTCTCATGGACCAGCACAAGATAACAGTTTAAAAAAATCATGATCCTGCCCATCTAGTCAAACCTGAGTTCTGGTCAGAACACATCCCCTGATTATTCTGTAAGCTCTCAATGTTAGGGCTACCATGCCTGTAAACCTCTTTTTTTTAATAAAGCTCAGGTAAATGGGGCTCCAGGGCAATGCCATTTTCCATTCAGCTTAGACGTTTACTTGTTCTAATCTCAGCCCCTAAAGCTGAGCTTCAAGTGCTAACAAAATACATAATCAAAGATGAGTAAGAACTGTTTCTTCAGTGTGGAGTCCAAGGTCTCACTTGGCAGGAGAATGGCTGGAAGCAGAGGCAGTACCTATGGCAACCACTGCAAAAGCAGAAGCCCACTGCAGTTACAATAGCAAACCTCAAAGCTTTTCTGTTAAGCAAAGAAGACAGTCACTTCTTGTCAAAATCCTTTCAAAGCAGCCCAGGACACCCTGCTGACAGGCTGAACCAAGCACAGTTCAGTTTTCATGGATCAGAAGAAATACTGTAGTTGCTTCCTAAGTGAGAAAATATCCATGTTGGGAGGAAGAGGGAAGTCAGTGGGATGTGTTTCATGGAAGGAAGCAACATCCTCTTAAAAGCCTTAGGAGAAATACGACAATGCCATTTCTATGACACACACAACACTAATTACTTAGCCTCAGCCCACACAGGCTGGTAGTAAACAGCCTTAGAATTCCTCTGCTACGGCCGTTTCTTTGCTGACAAAAAGGGTGTGTTTTGACCACAATGAAAATTTAGACGAAAATTTATGCATGTTGTAACAGTGGAGACGAAGCACCATCGCTTCAATGCCAGCTGAAATCAGCACAGCACTGGCTGGGGCACAGAGTTCATATCCTCCAGCCACTCCACGGTAAAACATAAGTGTACAATCAAGGAAAAAAATAATATAATTGAAAAGTACAGTCAAATAGAAGTATAATCAAAAATAACCCAATGAAGAGTTAGGCACAAGGGTAACAAAGACAAAGAGAAAATAGGTGGAACGCTTACCCGTGCAGAGGGCTCGCTGCAAAGTGCTCCACAGGAGTGGATCTCTCAGAAGAGATCCTTCCTCCCTGGCAGTCAGCACTTAAATGGGTCTGGAGAGGTGGAGCCTGGCTCCACCCCTTCCTGCAGCACAGGTGAACTGCTTTCACCTGTGCTCCCAGGGCTGACATACTGCTTGCCTCAGATAACTAATCAAAGGTTCAGGCTGTGATTCAGCAGCTCCCATACAATAAGCCTCATTTTAAAGACTTGAGAATAGATAAAAGCATTAAGAGTAAAGCCTCAGCTCCGACTACGTTTCTTTCAGAGGCCTGCAAACACACACAGGCCTTCTGTCACACCGTGCCTGCAGCCTGTGGCAGTTCTGAGAAAGCAGCATTCGGCAACAGATGGCAGACTCCAAACAGCTGCTCTTGGAGCAGGGCAGCAAGCTCTGCATGACCCAGTGCGGGGTGCTACAAGCCTCAGGGGACAGACCAAGCACCCACAAAGCCTGCAGAATGTTTTTCCCTTTTCTTGGGAGGAAAATAATTCACAATCCCCAACATGCTCTACTCCACTCTTTACGACAAGAAGAACAGGAGCTCAGTAACTGCAGTGGCCATGTCTGAAGACAGAAAAAAAAGAGTTACAGATTTTCCCTCAAATATTAAAGTGCTGCCACTGAACAACCCTCTTCTTTCAGCGTACCTGTATATCCAGATATATACACACACAAAAGCTATAGAGAGGTAGGTAGGCTGTGCGATGAGGAGACGTTAAATCTGCCATCAAACGCTTCCAGCTTCAGTCAGCAGCAGTAGGGGAAGACCTACTTTTGCTCTTATTGTTGGCTGTAACACCAGAAGAGCACATACAGCACAGCTCTGCCACTGAAGCAAAAGTTCGGCACTGCAGACTCGGTGTGTGTTCATAGCACACTACAACTGCATCAGCAAAGCATTTTTAATGCAGATCTGCAAATGCCAGCAGTTCTCTAGCAAGTCTCCAATGCTGCTGAAATAACATCAGGTCATAAGATCTCCCGATAAACAACAGTTGCTTGTATTCAGTATTTTCTCTCCAGCCTGTGACTTTTGTTTCTCTCCTCCAGATACAGAATCATAGAATGGCTTGGACTAGAAGGGACCCCAAGGATCATCGAGCTCCTGTCCCCCTGCTGCACGCAGGGCACCACCCACCAGATCTGGCACCAGCTCAGGCTGCCCAGGGCCCCATCCAAGCCGGTCCTGAACACCTGCAGGGACAGAGCATCCACGACCTCTCCATGCAGCCTGCTCCAGTACCTCACCACTTTCTGTGAAGAACTTCCCCCTGACATCCAATCTAAACCTTCCCTCCTTAAGCTTAAAACCACTCTCCCTTGTCCTATCACTATCTACCTGAAGAAAAAAGTTTATTCTCCTCCTTTTTATAATTGCCTTTTAAATACTGGAAGGCTGCCGTGAGATCTCCTCACAGCCTTCTCTTCTCCAGGCTGAACAAGCCCAGCTCCCTCAGCCTGTCTTCGCAGTAGAGGTGCTCCAGACTCTCACCATCATTGTGGCCCTCCTCTGGACCCCCTCCAACAGCTCCCTGTCTTTCCTGTTTTGGAGGCCCCAGTTGCAACAGAGAACAAGCTGGTTTTGACCATCACCCAAAATTCCTAGAGTCTATTCGTTAATAATTTACAAAATTAACTAGTAAGCAGCAAAAGCACTACATCCCTCTTGTGCACAGCTGAGCACAGCTGGTCCCATGAAAAGCAGAAAGTTTGTTAGTAGACATTCACATAAAGCAAATGGATCACTGAGATTGTGAACACATTCCTAGCACAGAGCAGTACTCTGTGCATCACAGTAACACACACTGTCCAAAACCAAGAGTGAGAAAGTAAGCTTGGGGCGATTCATTAAATGCTGGGTCAGGAACAGCGCTCAGAGAGGAGGATAACAAAGGCTGCTTTTAGAAGAGATTGGGCAAATCAGATGCAAGATAAATCCCTCCCCCAGCTTCATGTGAACATCACATAAAAACGTTAAAATATCAGAATTGCAAAATTAAGAGAGTTCTAAAAGCAGAGAACTGCTGAAAACAAACACACCAGGGCTATTCCTCGGGTGTAAGCATTACAGTGCAAAGCACAAAGACACTGAACAGGATGCTGAGGCAGCTAAGAGATGAAACACAGCAAATGCTTCAGGAAGGGCCACAGCGGAAAGCTGCAGCTCACAGCTGTTATTGCAGTGAAGTCTGCTCAAAACAGGAAGCCTGCTGGAAACCCACATTGTTCTTTTGCTGTGTCACGGGATGGCCTTCAGCTTCCAGCAAGGCAAAGAAACATTTCTGCATCAGTGCTAAGATTACATCTCATGTTCTGTTTCAGTACAGGATAGTAAAATTTTAAGTTAATTTCTAAATATTTGGAAATAATTAATGGACTCCTCATTCACATCAACCCATTTTCACAGATTGCGGTAAGGCACGCTCTTAGCCAGAAGAGTATTAATAAAAATTCTGCAAAACAAGAGGATTGTTTTGTCCAGTTCCTAAGAGTTCTACATAAGTATTTAACTCCGTTCAGGGCAGGCGCCTCCCTTGATTTAAATTATCCAAAGTAGAAGTATCTGCAAAGGTTCAGTAGAGAAGACACTAAACCTGGTCAGGAAGCAAAAGCGTTGCCTGTCTCAGAGCGCTAACTGCATGAGCATTAGATAGTTAAAATAATTCATTTTAGATTAGCAAACAGATGCAAGAGGGTCAGCTCCAGACAGCCAGCTCTTCCATGCAAGCAAGGTGCGCAGCCTTAGGGACACAGGTGTGGTAGGACAGCCCAGCCAAGACCAGCAGCGCACCGCACGGCCTTCCAGCTGCTGCGGGGCCGGGAGCCATCGAGCTGCAAGGGAAGGGCGGTTTTCTCTGGCCTGACTGAAAATCTGAGCCCTCAGCTCAGTCAGTAACTGCGGCGTTACGTCAGAGTTGTGTAAGAACGCTACCCTCGGTATTTCTGCTTTCCAAGTCCCTTTCGGGAAAAGAAGCATAAACAAGTCGCTCTTTACATCTGTATTCTGTTTTGCTTTCTTCAGCTACGTCCCCCTTTGCTTACACTTTCCCCGCCAGCTTCAGCAGCCCCACGACGCGGGGCTCAGCGCTGCAGGGCAGGTATGCGAGCAATGCAGCTCCGGCAGGGCGGGCTGCGCCCCGCAAACACAACGGCGGCAGGTGAGGCGAAAGCAGCGCCAAAGCAGCGCCAAAGCAGCGCGCCGCCCGCTCGCGCTCCTTCACGCGGGTGACTCAGAAACGCTTCAGCCGTCGCCGCAGTTTGAGGAGCGCGGCCCGCAGCCCCGGAGCGCCGCCGGGCAGCCGGGCGCGGAGGGTGGGCGGCTCTGCGAGGCGCCGAGTGGCGGCGACCCGGTGACAGCACGGCTGAGGGGCAGCGCTCGTCGTCCTCTCAGAAAGACAACAACGTTCAAAGCAGCTCGGCTTTAACGCCTGCGTCGCCCTCCAGCTTAAGCGGCAGCTCAGCCGCGCGCGGCAGCAGCACCGCACGGCGCTCACAACCGGCGAGGCCGAGCCGGGGCACAGCGAAGGAGCCGAGCCGGGGCACAGCGAAGG
>JAPSGF010000064.1:422915-473708 GCA_035772895.1 Perdix hodgsoniae | reverse complement strand
GGCACAGCGAAGGAGCCGAGCCGGGGCACAGCGAAGGAGCCGAGCCGAGCCGGCCCGGCCTTCCCTCCCTTCCTCCCCTCCGCTCCCCGCCGACCCGGACGCGCTCAGGCCGCTCCACACCGCCCCAGAAGGGCCGGGAGCCGCTCGGCGAGGCCCCGCCCGGCCGAGTGCCGGCGCCGCTCCGCTCGGCGGGGTCAGGCCCAGGCCGACGCCGAGCCCGAGGCGGCCGCGCTCCCTCAGGGCCTTGGAGGAGCGGCCCGGCCCCGCCCCGCCCCGCCCCGCCCGGCGCTCACCTGCCGCCCAGGAGGCTCCCCGCCAACTCGGCCAGCGCGCCCGGCGCCTCGGCCTCGCTCAGGGCGCCGCTCCACGCCGAGCTCCACGGCAGCGGCTCCCCCGGGCCCAGCGCGGACGGGAAGTCGCTGAGGAAGCAGCCGAGGGGCGCCCCGGCCGCCTCCGCTTCCAGCGCCATGGCGGCGCCGCGCTGACGGCCGCGAGCGCCGAGGGGCCGCGGGGAGGGGAGGGGAGGGAGGGGGGCGGACGGCGCGGCCCGGACGGCGCCTTTAAGCGGGGCGGGGCGGGGCGGGCGGCACGTGGCCGGACGGGGCGGGCGCTGCTCCCGCGGGGCGGACGGGGTTCCCGGCGGCGCAGCCCGCGGCTCCTTTTGACTTGAGGCGCAGCCGCGGGGTTACCCTGCCTTGCAGAAGGGCTTCTGGCGGCACCCGGTGGGACGGAACGTTTCCAGGGAGAAGGAGCGAGGCCAAGAACGAGGCAGGAGCACCGGCTGCGGTTCGGTGCGCGGAAGCTGCCGGCTCCTCGCCCTCCCCCCCTCCTACCGGCTCACACCGCCGGCCTCCCGCTCATTCAAATCACCGCAGAGCTCCGAAAAGAAAGAATAAGCGGTCAGTGCTTTTAAGCGTTGTTGTTTGAATCATTCAGCTTCTGACACGCGGCTGTAGTGACAGGTCACAGCTGAGCCCCAGACAGACACGGCTCCTATCGGAGTCTTTTTCTTCCTTCTACAGAACCATCAAATCTAAAACCTGTACTTTGATGCTCTCTATGTCCACCTGGCACCAAGTTCCTGCAGAGAAATGCTACTCCTCTTTTTCCACTGAGAACCACGGACCAGACACGCACCCCTGCAGGGCTCGCCTCATCACAGGACACAACGATGGCAACAGAAACAAACTTTTTATAAGAAGTTTCTTTGTTTATTTATTTATTTTGCACCATTATACAAAGTAAGCAGCCAGAGCTGCCATTTTGTCCTTGGGTTTCTTTGGGTTGGGTCTTGCCCCAGGCCGCCGCCCCTTCCCCCTTCCTCGACCTTGCCTTTTTCCTTGTCCGCCACGGTGCATGGGGTGCCTCATGGCTGCGTGTTTCAGCTCCACCAGGTCTTGAAACACAGGGTCACAGAACACACAACCTGAATGCTGGGTCTCATCACCAGGTAGAGGAGATTTGGCTTTGTTGAAATCCACGTCCACAAGAGCAGCGTCACACAACTCGCAGGTCTCTGGTGACACTCGGACTTTGTGGGCGTTCTCAAAGAAATGCACAATCACGTTGCATTTGTTGCAGGCCATCTTCCACTTGGGACCTGACGTTGAGTCTAGCACCAGAACTCCATTCTCACATTCAACACACTGCCCAATTCCAAGCATGCTAAGAGAATGCTGGCATGTGGGGTGGGTGCATTCATTACAGCCCATTCCTGGTGGAAGAAGAGTGAAACTATGGCACTGTGGAATCCTCTATATTACCACTGCTCAGTTCGCAGAAAGTGAGACACAGAACTCAAAGACAGCTGAGTATGTTACAGATGTTCTAAACCACTGCACAACAGAACATAACTCCAACAGGCGACCTGTCTTTCCACTTCAGAATAACCTCTTGCTCCCAACTCTACAATGACTGCTAGACAATGTGCTATGCCACTCCACAGCACATAGAGTTTGGATATATGAAGTGCTGAAAAAACATACATTTTCAATTAAATGTATGACTCCTAATTGCTATTTACAGTTACACTGTACACTGTTAGCATAAAACACTTTTAATTAGAAGACAGTAATAAAAAAGAATGCCAGAAAGATCCTGCCACTCATTCAAAGCCTCCAAGCATTATCTTAAATAGCTTTTGATCTCACAGTTACTATAATAACTGCTGTACTATTTTTGCCTCTTCTTATATCCTTCAGTAATTTCTGACATACCATCTACATCCCTGTATCAAAATACGGTTCTCCCCCCTCAGGCCTATCCTTACTCTATAGTCTCATCCATTTAATAAATGTTAGAAAGGTCACCTTCTGTGCATGTAGATCAGTTAATATTGTATTTTCTTCATAAAATCTGTCGTGGTTTATTCAACGTTCTGAGTAAGAGTTTTCCTAAAAACTGTAAGACATGGCTGCATGGCCAACAGTAAAGTGTTTCTCCAGATGCTCCACGTCAGCCCTTTTAGAAAAAGATGGATTCAAAAAATGGCTGATCTGCAACATCTGAATTCAAGCCCCAAATGCTGCTATTTCGACAAAAGCAGCTTTCACTAAACTCCAGGAACACTGAGGTAAGAACAATAGTTCAAAGCACACCAGCCTCTCTCTTCTGTCTTGTAGCAAATGCAGTAACAGCAGCCTCTCATATTCAGGAAAATACACAGGAACTTTCACAAAGATAACCAGCATCTGAACCAAACCCCCTGCATTTTATTTATTTTACCTTTTTTCATGTCCCTGAAGGGAGGATGGTTGTAACAGTACGGACAGAGTGGGTAGCTCTTTCCTCTGGATCCAGACGACCACAGCACCAGCTCGAAGTCATCAAGGGGGCAACGTAACTCTTTGTAGAGCTTAATTGTACCGTTCTGCGGGAGACTGTAGGTATCATCACAGTGAGAGCAGTGCAGACGACTTGGTTTGGCCTGGAAAGAGAATGCAAATCTTCAGAACATCTGCATGGCCAGCAGGGTTCAAAACCTGCAGGAAATACGGCAGTGACCACTCTCTGATTTGTACTGCATAGAAAAACTGCATCAGGCTTCACCCTTTCCCCTCCTCCCCATGAAGTGCTTTCTTGACGATGACATTTAAATCCACATACAGTAATGGCAAGGGGGTTTCTGATCCCTGCTCCCCAGCAAGTGAAATTTAAAATCCAAACACAATGTGAACTTACCTGAATATATTTCATAAAACGATGACACTTGCCACAGCGGGAAAGAGGTTTACCTGTGGCAGCTAAGGGCGAAAATGACACTTCCATCAGCTCATCCATACCTGGAGAAAAAGGAATTCCATTTGTGTTAGAATTCCTCCCATAGGAGGAAACTTTGCACAATAGTACTTACAGGACCAATGAAGACGTAGTGGGAATTAAAGTGATTTACTCACAATATGCTTCCTTGTTCAGGATAATTTTTTTTTAATTTATTATTTTGCAATAAGCATCCACAAACACAGTAGGGTAAGTACTTAAGCTCGTTTGAAGCTTTTCACCACTACACAGTCACAAAATAAATTTTAAGTGGAATTCTGGAGACACGATCAAATTTCCTTTGTAAAGCAACAGTCCTGGCACAACTTTCAGTGAGCCTAAAACCCTAAAAGCAACCTCATTTGAAAGTACTTCATAGTAATGTCTTTACAACAATTAAGTAGTTGCTGTACATGTAAAATTCCCTACAATTTTTACCTGCAATAGAATCCACAAAATAGTGAAATTTTCTTTTGAAGATGTCAAGGGTATGCTCCAGGACCTGGTGGTAATTTGCTTTACCCAGAGCTATCAAGTTGAGTTGCTTCTCCACAGCACTGCGGATTGTAGGAAGAACTAATTCTGCATCTACCAGAAAAAACAAAGACAGTAGCAACAGAGAAGCAGCAACAGTAGACCAAAAACAGAGGTGAGAAACTGCCCATATATAATCTGATATCAAAATAAATTTAAACTTTTACAGATTTTAGAATTACTAATACTTTCCTAGAGGTATCTGTTCAGACAAACATTATTTATAAGAGCACAAAAGCCCCTAACTTACTGAAGGAGACAAAAGGTAAGAGGATGAATTTGGAGGAGAGCATTTAACTGACCTATTTTGTAATAACCATGAACCAGAACAATCCCAAGGTTTGTAGGCTTTAGTCTTCGACCGCTCTCCACTGTGACATAGTTTCGCTGGCAAATGTTGTTGATGTGAACTGGAATACTTGCATCAGTTCCTGCCACACGAAGGAAGACAAAAATAATCCAAAGTTTGCACTGAATTACTAACTTCTGACTTCTCTGGTTTTATGTCATCTTATAGCACTTTTGAGACAGCTTTTTGCTAATACCCAGTTAATATCTCTATTAACATATATGTTCCTTTGCAGTTCTGAGAAGGCTGAAACACATGTTTTAACCTTAATCCTTTCACCTCTTCCAAGGAATCAGTGATGGAAGGAAGCTATTCTCACAATCACTTATTCTGGAAAAAAATACTGTGTTTGGACTGGACATGTTTATAAAAATGTACTGAAGGAAGCAAGTCAGACTGAAAAGACTGAAAAAGAAAAATAATATTGTGATAAATCATATCATAAAATATTTAAAGACTATTGGAGCCAGCAAAACTGAAGCAAGCTGTAAAGACAGAAAACCACTGCTAACAACTGGAGGTACATTCTTCCACACAATAGCTCTCTATGGCACAGAAGTGACAATGAGAGATTAAGAAAAGATTTTGCTTTGGTCAGAAACTGGGCATAAGGATAAAATGAACGAAATATGCGGAACGCAGAATCTACCACCCTCTAAGAGGTGATACAGGCATTGTGGTTTGATGGGAAAGAGATCATATCTGGACTTATCCAAATGAATACTGAAAGGTCATTACCAACAGAGAAAGTTCAGAGGGGTGATTCAGACCCTTTGCCCTCTTAGTAGATGTATTACAGGATAATGTACATTAAGCAAGTACCTACCAATGCCATGCTTTTCCATCAGTGTGATGAGTTCTGCTTCTGTTAGGTAGTCAGGAGGACTGGTTTGCATTTCCAGCAATTTTATTTCCCCAACTGGAAAGAGATCTCCTTTCTCACAGCTGGGAAGGCTCTCTTCTAATGGGATGCTGTGCCAAGGCATAATTTCTGTGAACCCTGGAGGTAAAAATAATGAGAGCTTATCTTCACAGCTTTCAAAAGGCCAAGACTCCTATTTCTGATTTTAACATGGGCTACACAATGCACATCAAAGTTGAGAGAATGGCTGTTTGCCATTCCCTGCAGACAATATTTGAAATACTATATCAAGAGATGGGATCTCTCACTGCATCAAAGTTGTTCTGTGGAAAATTGGGTCCAGCTGATATATGGAGAGAAAAATAAAACCGCAGAAAAAGAAAAAAAAACAAAAGAACACAAGGCTTTCCTCAAATGAAAGCATAGTGCCAAAAGTCTTACCAAATGGATGGGAAGAGTCTCTTAAGAAAATGCAAATACTAAGTTGTATTAATGTAACAGATGACTGGGACAGCTTGCAGTGAACATTTCACTGAGGGTACTACAGTCTTTTTCCTGAGGCTCAAGGAAAAAATTAAAAAAAAAATAATCAGTCCTTGTATAATATAAACTACAAAAGGCATTTGCAGTCTGAAATAAAGACTGGTCTTTACACTGTTAAGTGTGGCATTAAAACTTTGAGACTAGTACATGGGAAGTACATCCCTTTCTAGGGTAACAGAAATGAAATGAAGACAGAGATGCAGTCCTTGTGATCTTAATAAGCTCCTGGAAAAAAAAAATCTTAAATTCTACTTGCCTCCAAAACTTCACTTTTATGCCTATTTAATGCATGAATTGGTAAAATAATAAACCGTAGCTAACTACTTACTCCCTGGCTAGACTTACCTGGTGAAGTTACCACTTTTCCAACACAGCTAAAACGTTCAGGGCCAATACTGAAAGAAATGTTGGTTTGTAGGTACTTGCAATCAGCACTCACAGTGGCAATAAAATGCCTAGTTATGTACTCATACAGTCGCCATCCATCTCCACCTGAGGATAAACAATATCTTACTCCCACAAATAAGTCTTGCAGCACTACATAAAATTTGCACTAAAAGACACCAGATTTCCACAGAACCCACAGGGAAAACTAGTACCTAAGAGAAAATATACCTGTGCATAAAGAAGTTCTACATAGCCATTCAGTAAGCTATATGGTTACTCAAAGTCTTAACATACTTCTCTATCAGAGTTGATTTCACTGATGGCTGAAAATTTTACAGGATTTACCAGTTTTCTACAACAATCTTAGTTATTCCTAATAAACAACACAACACATTCACTATACTTCCTTATAATTTTTAAATCTCTCTTTAACAGGTCACGGCAACAGAGTCAAATCTTACATTTTAACATAATGAACACAAACCATAGAGGAAAAAAAATTAAATTCAGCTTAAGTCCGAATTTCAAGCAGAAATATTTAATAAAGTCTCAGCACTTTGAAGCTGTAACAGGGCAAATCTCTCCGAGAGTTCTGATCTTTGCTGTCATTAGAAATTTAACTTAAGGTGAAGTCTGCTCTCTCTCCAGTTCTTGCAATTCAGATCTTACATTAAAAACTAGAGCCTTTAGCATGGCTCCCAAACCTTCAGGAACAGATTTTCTCAACACTATTCAATTTGTCTATACCTAATTCTGCTTCTGTTGCAGCTTTCATTGGAGTGATGGGAGGATGGTCCCCTGCATCATGGCCTTTCCTTGGACGATTGATGCCTTCCGATAGCAGTGCTTTTACCTGGGTGAAGGAAAAGAGAGAAAACAGGCTGAAGTGGATAACAGGTCTCTACTATCAGGTTAAAAGTTTTTTTTTGAGATCAAATCTGTAACTACAACATCTGTAAGTAAAAGCAATTACAGATATTTGTTGTCTGCAGAGACCTACAGATCAAGACATACCAGGTGAGATGTTCTAAAACACAGACTAGAGAACCCTCTGTAGAACAGCAGAGGTGTTGCTTTATGTACTCACCGTTTCTGCCCAGTAAGGATTATTCGCTTGCTGCCTCAAGCATCCTTTCAAGTCAAAGTTTTCCGGATAGTGGGTAGTTTCTGTTCGAGGGTAGCTAATATAACCCTGCGTATAAAGACGCTCTGCTATTTGCATGGCATGTTGTGGACCCATTCCTGGGATGGCACAGGAGAGAACGCAATCATACAGCAATCTGTAGATGGCTTTGGTTGCCGAGTCTTAAAGTTTACCTTATCAAAACATTTCAATTAATTATAAACAACAGCTTGTCCTTTCTGTAAGACTTTTGCCACTTTGATCTGACCCAGCATTTCTGACATGCTTTCTAAACTCGTTTCTCAAAAGCGATACACTGTAGGGAGAGGAGACTTATGAAAATGTATTTTATATGGGCTTGATTATTTCAGCTGAGAATCCAAAGTATTTTGCTCTAAATCAGTGTGAAAATCTAAACTTTTACACGTACCTAAAGCAGCACTGGCCACTCGTAGCATTTCTACCGTGTTCAGAGCCAGTGGTCTCTGCTTCACCTTCTCTTTTTTACTCACAGATTCTACCTAGAAAATAGCATTTTTCCAGTAAAAGTTTTGAAGTTTGGTAACTGATAAATGTACAATTTCCATTATGACTAAAACCACGTGGTATACCTAACATTACCTGCTTTTGTCATATCTGTTTTTTGTTTTTTTTTTTTCCTTATAACAGTAACCATCAAATCTGGTGGAAATCTGACTGGAGACAGTTTTACCAAATGCTGAAGGTACAGCCCTAGGGTCCCTTCACACTATGGACTAGATCAAACCTACCACTGGATATGCAGAAAAGTAGCTTATTGCTATCTTCACTTCACATTTAGCTCAGCAGCACAACTGCCAGTGCTACAAGGGGGTAGTGCTCAATCCATGTAGTGGTCCCTAAATATAGGGATCTAGAATTTTAAAGACTTCACACAGCCTCTGAATGCTGGTAGCTGTAAACACTTAAATCCCAACACACTGTCAAACAAATCTTGAACAGAACAGAATTACAAGTTAGTTATAGGCTATATAGGCTATAAAGACTGCACCATACACAATTAAAAATTTAACTGCAGGAATGTTGTTATATAAGTAAATAAATGCTGATCTGTATAGTGTCCTTTGGGAAATAAGAGGTCTGCTCAGAGTTCTGAACTGTGTTTCTCAGCAAGTTCAGCAATGAAGATTGCTAATTCCTATCATGAATGATGACCATTTCCAAAGTCAGTATTAAGAACGGGCTTCTGTTGAGATGACCATACTAGTGCAACACAAACTGCAATCAAGAACCTTTTGCTTATCCTTTATACAAAGTTGAATTGAATAAAAAAGATACAGATTATATTTCATAATCTTCTTCACCAAAAGAACACACACACAGAAAAAAAACAATATACAGCAGATGAACTATCAAGTAGTACTTCCTTTCTGTGAAATACGCTCTAGGAACACCTAGTAAGTACTTCTACCTTTGCATCTCTTGCCGTCTTCGTTATATTTAGGAACATTTGAGCAATCTCACGATCAAATACCCGCACTCTATCCCAATCCAAAGTGAGAGAACTTTCTTTTTCAGGGTTCACCTAGTTGATGAAAAAACAAACAACAACAAATTAATTCCCACCAACACTATTAATAAAGTGCAGAATGCACTTCTCCAACAATAATCCAGAAAGTAAACCCTAGTAATAGATGTCTACAAGTGCTCCCAGCATGCAGCTGTACCCATGTTCCAGTGGCTTTTGAGAAAGGGAGTAATTTGAGTTCAGGAGAATGACTGGAATTATTCTTGCAGTTAACTGAAATTCTACGCTTATTTTTAATACTTGGAATAAGAAAGGCAAAAAGGGAAGAAACTCAAAGTTTATCATTTTGACTTAGCAAAATTAATTCTTTGCGTTGAAAATGAAGTGTACATAGGCCACATTCCAAGTCCCACCTACAAAAATAAATATGAATTAATCAATGCGTGTGCATGAAACACCCTGAAAACAGGCACCAAATACTTCCTAGCACAAGACACATAAATGAGATATATCAAAAAGCAGATGAGAGTAGACACTGGATTTCATCTTTTTTCTTTTTAAATTTTAAAATCTATAAATGGCAACTTCTTACCATCTATCTTCTATTTATTTACACAATCCCTGTCATCACAGACAGTAAAACCAAGCAGGTTTGCTCTCCAAGCTTGGACAGCAGCAAGGCTATAAAACTGCCATAAGCTGCCAAAGCATTCAGAAGACTCAGCATCTACACAATGAACATTTTATTTACTTTAGCATTCCAATACTCAGCAATGCCAATGCTTGCTGGCAGACAAATTAATTCGTGGATTCAAATTAACACCACAGTTGGTCCAAGGACCCCAGGGAACAATAACAAGCCATTTTAAACAGTCTTTCTGGCTGAGTCTAAGCTTAGATGGTTAGCACAGAAGAATTCTTACAAGCAGCATACAATAACCACTTGAACACAGAACTGACATCATCAAATCTGCTCTAGAGAGAGTGATGACACACATGTGAACTGAAAGAAAATACACAAGTAAATTGGAGGCATTGTGAATTCTTGTCAGCAGCTACAAATTTATGAATGGACAAAATGAAAATATTAAGTGCATTTCTTTGTATCTAAGAAGGAAAACATGTTTTAATCAAACAAGTAACACAAAGCTTACTTTAGCCTGCAGCACCCAGTAAGTCTCAGGCTTGAATGACTGGATTTTGTCGTGCCTTTCAACACAAAATCCAAGCGTTGGTGTTTGACATGGCCCGAAGGAGATGAGGGAGCTGTCTAAATTTCCATATTTCCCCTGAAAATACTTGGTCTGAAATCTTAAGGGAAAAATAAAATATAGCAACAAATACATTAATATCCTCATTCCCATGCAAAGAAGCAACTTTCAGGAACTTTTCCATATATGTATGAATAATTCGCTAAGTCACTCAGGTGTATATAAAAAAAAAAAAAGGCATTTTCAGAAACATCAAGTCTTAAAGCTAAAGCAGTTAGGATTACTTTGCTTCCTAGAATTCTGCTTACTCTCAAGGAAATGTGAGAGGAAGACAAAATAAGAATATACTGTATCTGCTGACATTATTTTCTCTAACTCAGTTAAAGCCATAACACATTTTTTCACTTTACAGCATAAAATTGCTTGCTTTGATACTCAGTAGAATTAGCCACTATGGCTCTAAGGCATATTTTGCAGACAGAACAATATTCCTGAACCTTTCATAAAACCACCTGCAACCTATGCTGTCACCTTGTAAATGCACAGCCAATTCTGAGATCCAGCTCCTGGCGGGCATCCACTGAAAGGGCTTCATTTCGATTGGGTTCTCCCAAATGATTCATGGCATTGCAGATGTCTGTGTCAGTAATAGAACTGAATTTAGCTCTATAAATTGTCCTTTCGGTGCTAGGAGTTTTGTTCATAACAGGAAGAACAGCATCGAGAACCTAATGAGGATCAGAAGCGGATTTTATAAGTAACTGAAAGCTCAGGACTTAACTCAGTTCTTCTCTCCGGAGAAAAAAACAAAGGAAATCCTCCCCACAAAACACCTGTTGATGTGTAACTGTTTTCTTCATTCAGTAAGATGTCATGCCAGTACATAAACTGGTAAGAACAGTATTTGTCTGCACACTAAGAAGCACATTAAGAATTAGGAAAAAAAAAAAAAAAAAAAGAAAGATTTGTATATCAAACAGCAACTGCTGGAAGTGAAACACTTCCAGCTCAGTTAGCTCAGAGCAAAGAGTTTCACCACTGTAGCTGCTGTACTGTGAATATCTGATGAATATGCATCAGTTTCTACCTAGGTTGCCAAGGCACAGTAATGAAATAGTGGTATATAAAGAACTTAAATACTTGATAAAATGTGCTTCTTTAAGCAAGAGAGAAAAAAAAAATAGTTTTCATGTAGACTTCTGGGAACAGGATTTTTTTTTTAAAAGTCTCTGTACACCACAAAGTTTTAGTTCTATATTTTTAATGTGCAGAGTCCAAACTCCTGTTGTAAGCCAACATTTACAAACAGTCTCTATGCTCAGAAGTCTGTCATCTAGGCTAGGATAATAGAAATTAATTTTATAAGGATGGCAAAATAACTACACCAGCTGTGAAACACACTGATTCTGACAGAAAGCACTGCTACAGTTCAACATCTAAGAGATCTCATTATTCCTCTCTGATGTGCAACATCAACAAAATCAATTACACTCTTTAACTGACATCTTACGAATTCAAAAACATGAGCTTTTCCACCAAGATTTCCCATGCTTTTAATTTTTTATTTAACTTAGCTTGAATATTACCATGTATCCAAAGAACAACATACTGATAGCACCTCATGCTACAGATTAATACATTACGGTATTAGAAATCTTACTTCAAAACAGATGTTTTCTCCCTCCTTATCACAATCCAACCACAAGACAATGCAATCACAGCCTCTTCCCTCCACCTGTAAGAGAAATTAGCAGAGTTACCAGCAACTCAAACAAAAAATCTCTTCAGTAACTGTACAGCTTTTGTTTCTGTTTTAAAGCTTTAAAGATTGATGCAACTTATTTGGTGCAAAAAGAGTTAGAAGAAGAAAGTAAAAGTAACAAGAAAACAGCATGTAATTATAGAATGGTTTAAGAGAAAAGAAAAACGTGCTTCACAGAACCAAAAGTCTGCCTACATCCTTTCTGAAAAAATACATACATCAGCATGGATGGCTGTACAGTACTGGAAGGCTCCTGAACTCCTGCCCCACACTGTATGCATGATCTTGAGCCCAGTCCCTTCCCCTTCCTCTGTCTTAATTCTCAAGTCATTTAAATCAAACAAGGAAAAAAAGAAAAAAAAATCAAGAACCACTTTTCTAGCTCATAAAGTTGCCAGGAAATCTAAACTTATCCAACAGATATCAGTCTTACACTAAGCACCTTCTTTCCAGAAAGAGTATTATTTTGAAAAAGGATCCAAACTACCGCTTTCCTCCCTTCCGTGGGAGAAAAGACTAACAGATATTTTGAAGGAGCCATTTACAGCCCAGACCTTCCATGTGCTGTTAGAAGCCAAACACGCATCCAATACACATAGGGACTGTTTTGACACGAATCTCAGACACATTTCATAAGAGGAATACCTGTAAAAACTTCACCATGGTCAGTTTGGGATTTGCTTCTTTCTTTTCTGTGGGAGCTTTGCTAAAAAGTTCTGCTGGATCCACCTTGTCCCAGCTGTTATATTTTCCTGAAAAGCAGAAGTGCATTAAAGTAAAGCTGTAAATAAACATTAAAAACCCCAGAACAATAGTTTGGCTTTCAAACTTTGTGTTGGAAAGCCTTATATTGTAATGCATCTTGCTTTACTGGATCCTAAGTGACCTCTTAACTCTGCATGAACTGCAGCTATAATTCTGAGACACAGCAGACAGAATTTAAAGAGACACACTACACATCTTTCAGAAATGTTAATGTGAGCTATTAAAAAACCTCCTGTTCCTGCAACCAGTTATCAGGCCACGGCTAGGGAGCAATTTTTCCTGGTTTTCACAGTGCACATAAGAGGTGCACACTGCACTCTTTTACCATTACTCATGGCCAGCTACGTCGCAGCCCCATTATGCTGTGAAGCATCCTGTATCACCACCTTCTCACGTGCGTGCATTTGTTCATTTCTCTTTCTCAAAAATAACTGTTCATAAAATTGTTTAACAATTACATGACACCGTACTCCTTCAAAGCACTGTACAACTAACTCAGAATTTAGTCCCCAAAACTTGTGAGGCAGTTAGCATTAAAGGAAACAGAGCACTCACATGAGTGATTCAACACTTCAAAGCAAGATGACAGGTTTCATTGCACAGGAGCCTAACCATATCTCTTTTCTGCAGTACCATACTATGCTGCTTTAGAGAATATCCCTTTGGACTCTGCATTCCTTAACTACCTTTCATCCAAAGTACATTTTTAATAGTTGACAAATTAAGACTCATAATATAATTCAGGTATTAAAGATGTGTTGCACACCCACAGTCACACAACAAGTCAGCCAGGGGGCTAGAAACAAAAGTTAAAAACTGATGACCACAAGTGATATTGTCATACTCCCTTCTGCTCCAGTTCTCTTTAATGCTTTTCCTGAACAAAACATCATACATGGAAATAATCAAGTCCTTGAAAACTTTACAAGCTATATCAGTTAAAGCACTCAACGAACAAATACCTATGAAATCCAAAGTCATGACATGACCACACACAGATGTCATCTTGAAATGGGCACTCTGCCCTATAAACGACCCCGTGTACTCATGCACGGAGCATGCACCATTCAGCCCCTTGCGAGAGGACATATTTCCTGTGAGAATAAGAAAACAATTAACAAAATACAAGCTAAAACGTAATGAAAAAACAACTAGTGAAACAGTCATCATTCTTTCATAATTACACCCCCTTTTCTCTAGACCAGACAACTAGGATCTTCCTGATCATGGAACTCTAACTCTTTGATCAAGGTTTTGCTCCAATTATTGTTTTAAACTTTTTCTGTCGTAGTTCATTTTCAGTTGAAACTATCCAGAAACTCCTTTATGTTCCCCCACCAGAACCACAGAACGGCTTGCACTGAAGGGACCTCAGGGATCATCAAACTCCAAGAGATCCTTAAGCAAATATAGTTGGTTTTCTGTTATCCACATCATTTACAGAATAATTACCATCACTTCAGAAATTCCCAGACACCAGCTCACTACTTGACTGGCATTTTCCAGAAACTGCACGCAATAACACACGCTACAGCCATACAAAAGAGAATCACAGAACGGGCTGGGTTGGAAAGGACCTCAAAGATTATCTTGCTCCAACGTCTCTGCCACAGACAGGGGTGCCAACCACTAAAGCAGGCACTAGATCAGGCTGCCCAGAGGTAACAAAAACAGGTTTCATGATTCTCAAGTTGAAGAAACATCAGCACATCAAAATACACAGAACAAACCAAATGAAGCACCACTCAGTAGTTTCATGAATGGGCAGCTGCCCTAAAACACTATTCCAGTGCCTGCTACCCCCAAGACAACCAAGTTTGCCACCTGGCTATCTCTTGACCTCACTTCTCCCGCAGAATCTCAAGCGCTGCCCCCTGTGCAGACCACATCCGTTTCCTCAGCAGGGCAGTGCCTCCCTTCTGCCACGGCCAGAACAGGACGAAACCGAGCCGCTTCCATTCCTACCCCTCGAGAGGATCTTGGCGATGGACTGCGCCAGGGAGGGCTTCTCCGCCACCATCAGCACAGTCCTCATTGCGGGCTGCCGAGACGCGAACTGACAGACGGCGCAGCGATTCGGTTTCCCGGAGCCCACAGCACTCAGCTCACGGACGAAAGCCCGTTCTCAGCCTGGAGAGAAAGGGAACACGGCAGCGTGCTGCGCAGCCGCCCCAGCGACGAGCAGCCACGCATCGCACGAGCACGCAGCCAGAAGCCGGCGCTCCGCGGGGCAGCCCGCAGCTTCGCCGCGGGAAACGGCTCCAGCGGGCGCCCCGGGGAACGGCCCGAGCCGGGGGTCGGACGGAGCCTAAGAGCCGCGCCGGAGCTCCCCTCCAAGCTGAAGCACCTCCCGCCCCGCTCTCAGCCAGCGGCCATAGCGCCCGCTCGCACTTCCGGGGCACGGCGCCGGAAGTCGGGGGGCGCTGCGGACCTTCCGTCCCGCCCGCCACGCCGGCGCCCCCTGCCGGTGTGGAGGAGTGACGGCGAGCCGCGGCCCCGCTCCCTGCGCGCGGCCCCGGGAGGGCTGGCGCGGCTCCGCCCTGCCCCGCGCGGTTCCCGCGGCACCGCAGCGGCTCCTTTCGGGAACCGGCGGCCACCGCGCGGAGAGGGAAGTGGAGCGGAGCGGAGCGGGGCGTGCGGCACCGCCACTCGTCCGGAATGAACGGAACGGATTCGTCCGCGGTTCGATTAGTGACACTGTTAGATCTACAGGTTACAGGGAAGGAAACAAGCCCCGGGATCTTTGCTCTTGGCAAAAGCAAAGCCGTGAGTTGCTAAAACAAATGTGTTCTTCAGCGCCTGGTTCCCTCCGACATCTGGGGAACATCTGGAGCAATCAGTATGCGCGTTAACACAAAGCCTTCGGAGATGTCACAGGCATATTTTCAATTTCCTCTGCGATAAGCCTGCTACAAAACCCACCACCTCTCTTCCCTTTGCAGCACCCAGCAGCGACTCCGTCCCGTTCTGAAGGCTGCTCCCACCCGCGCTGCGCTCACGGGCGCGCGGGGCGCTGCGCAGCCCTCGGGGCGCTTTTGGCCGCAGACGTTGCAGCAACCGGTGCTTCCCAGGCAGCCGGGGCGCCCGGCGAGGTGCAGGTCCGCCTCTTCCCGAAGATGCAGAGGGGACACAGCGGCCTGCACGCCCGTTAACAAACTGTTGCCGATTAAGGGTCAAATCCCAGATCAGAACAGGGATGGGGTGCGCAGCGCTGCCCTACGCGCCCATTTCCCCCGCCCCGCCGCATCGCTCCAGCTCCGCAGCCCCCGTCGCGGCCGGAGATCCTCGGCGGCAGCCGCCCCGCTGCTGCCTTCGGCTGCTCAGCTCCAGGCGAAGGTCTACCGACACCAAAAATCCTCCAGCACCCCGGCCAGCCTCTGCGTGCGCGCACACAGGTTCTCTCCAGCAACACCCAGCGTGCCACGACCGTGGCGAAGGGGTTCCCCATCGCGAAGCGCTCCCCGTGCTGCGCGGCGGCCCCGCGGGCAGGAAAGGCTCGGAGCGCAGACGTTCGGTGCGGAAGGACTCGGCCCGCCGTGCTGCAGCCTTGGCCGAGGGACGGAGCGCTTCCCCGCCAGGGAGCGGTGGCGGCGCGGGGTCGGGGCCGCTCTGCCTGGGCCGGGCCGGGGGGGGCTCGGAGCCGGCGCCCACCTCAGGCAGAGCTTTGCGCCGTGCCCGGAGCCTCGGGCTCCGCATCTCTGAACGACTTCGGTCGTAACGCCTCGGTGCCTGCAGCTCCCGGGCTTGGGCAGCGGCTCCCCTCGATTCGGGGGTGTTCAACAGATCTGTTTGCAAAGCTTATTTTAAGGGCAAGGTGGGAAAAGCTGCAGAAGTACCAACTGTTGCGGAGAGTGTGGTCACTCCTATTTTCACTTCTCTTGGCTCATTCCTGACCTCAGGGTAACTTTGCCCTGTTTGTTTCCAAACACACTTGAAGAGACGGTCATGAAATTAATAAGTATTGACAGGAGGATCAGGCAGGCAGAAACACATCTGGAAGGATGCCATAGACATCAGAAATGATGAAAATGCAGGTGATGAAAAAAACAGTTTTTCTTCTTTTTTGGAACTAATAAAGAACTATGAGGCCACAAAAATGTGCCTGAAATCTCGAGCACAGGTCTGGTCTCCAAATACTTCAGAGATAGGAAGCAGGAGATAGAATCAACTGCACACAGAGAGATAACAGCTCTCAAAGTACTTTGGGATGAAGCAAAAGCTATGTGTTCCTTATAAGAAATTAAAAAAAAAAAATAGAAGGGAGAGGAGAAGGAAGAAGGTGGAAGGTGGATGCTGGCTGCAATAGGATATTCTTACTTTCTGGACACACACACACATGACATCTCGTAGGATCTTGACCCAATTTTCCCCTTAGTAGCAGTCTCTTATTCAAAGACAAACGGAAAAGCCCACAGATAACCAAAGCTCTGTGTTAGAAAATACTCAGACTTCAATCTCATACATAACCAATGTGTGTTTGCCAGTTCGTGCAGTACTGGTGAAGGAGAAAGGATCACCTACTGATGTGGTAGGGGAACATGTGACATTAGAGAGACTGCGGAGCTAAAAGTGCCCGTTTATCCTCTGAAGCATTACTTCTCATTTAAGGCTTTCTTAAAATTGATGGAAAGGATCTGTGTGAATGGGAATGGATCCACAGGGATGAAACAAGAGGAACTATTTGGTCTCGCACCAGCCTCTGTGTTCCAGCCCAATTTGGGCACTGACAATAAACCACAGTTCAGGTTGGATAATCCCTCTCCAAATGCAGTCTGCAATAAGAAAACAAAACAGTAACAGAAAAAAAGCAAAAACAAACAAAAGCAACATAGTGGTGGCCATCTGAAATCCATACCCCACATCCCCTGCGTGTGGGTAACTGTGCTGCAGACCTGAGGGTACAGCTGTAGGAGATGCAGACCTCAGTGCAGACCTCAGCTGCTTTCATGCGGTTATTTGCAAATTGATGCAGTACGGCCACGTATCCACAAAGGCCCCATCTCCAAGCCAGGAGCTGAGATCAGGGAAGTGCAGCTCATGTGGGAGCCTATCTGAGCAGAAAGATCTGCACGAGTTGCACTCTCACCGTGTTGGTGCAGACATGCTCTGAGATCACCTCCCGTCAGCGGGCTCGGCGTGCTTCCCATCCCCAGAGAGCCTATCCTCCCGGAGGAGGTAACGCTGTCTGCATGTCACATCAGGCGAGTCACTGTCACAGGGACACTGACATGCAAGCTCTCCAAGAGCTGTCCTACCTTCCAAACTGTGCACAGTCTCCACCCTGCACTGTGACCAGCTCCTCATTCCCCACCCTGAGCACCCACTACAGCTGCCCACGCTCCCTTACCCTGGCTCCAAGCCCAGGCTGATAAATGCCCTAGGTTGCTTGCAGTCACACATCTCTGCTCCGTGTCCCACACCTATAAGCTCACTGTGTTCCCAGCTGTAACACTTAGCACGGAGATGCAGGTCGCCCTGCTAACAGCCTAACGCTGGTCTGGCAGAACAGACTTACATGTGCTCAAATATGTTTGCAATTTTAAAGACCTTTTTCAAACAAATCAATCTTAGATCCCTATATACCTTGACAGAACCAACATTTGGATGGGAGCAAATACGTGTTTTATAATTCAGAACCATACAGGCAGGTTCAGACAGTCTTGTAAAGTCTGCTGTATACCTAATTACTCACATCTCTGCTTTCCAAGTGTCTGAGCTGTGTAAATTAGGGGTGAGGTAAATTCTTCGCTGTCACTTTGCAGAAACTTCAGCTGTTTGTTTGGTTTTGGTTTTTGTTTATAATGGGCTTGGAAATTGGAATTTCTGCTTTGAGTTGGGTACCAGGAGCTCTGCCTGCTGACCCCATTTAGAGCAAACCAAAAGTTCATTTTTGCCTGAGTTCTACATCCCGCTCCATCCAAGCTGGGGCAGAAAACATAACTGCATTTTTATGTTCTAGCCTTTCTTACATCCTTTCTCTGTCTCACACCTCTGAAGCTGAAATGACCCAAAGAACCATAGCTGCACTGCTCTTTGTTCAGGAGAAATCACTGACCTCCCCTCACATCCAGGTCCTTGCCCAGGTTGCAGCAGCTGTGAAAAAGCTGGAGAACCAGCCTTAGAAAAAATGAAGACATCTTATAACCAGCAAGCTCTCAGAACGTGGTTCATCAGTACTGCATTTTTTTTTGGTAAGAGGCTCATAAAGCCTCCTCCTTGCTCAGCCTGTGGCTGTCATCTGTTCTAACAACAGATTTTTGCCTTGGAGCTGTGGGGTTGCTGTTTCACTGGTTATGGCCCTGGCCTTTGAGCTGTGAGTCAGTAGTGTTATACATTTCAAGCTAACATCCATGCTTGTGCTGAAGTCCACATTGCATCTCCACAGTTTGGATGCTGCTGTGGCTCTGGACCAGTGCCACAGCTCTCTTGCCATGAGCTCCAGCAGCCCTGCAGCCAGCAGTGGGCACACAGCAGCAGGGAAGCAGCCGGCTCAGTCCCTGTGGGTGTTAGAAAGCCCCTTCCCTCTCTCCTTACTCTTTACAATTAGAAGTAAAAATAAAATGAAATCAAAAAGAACACAAGCGGGTAGAAATGCTGTAGAGAGGAAGGAGCTGGCACCTCTGTGAATCAGGCCCAATTAAGACCATTACTGTGGCAGTGAAAATCTCTTTTACTCAAGTTTTACTCTCCAGCTGTGACTACCTAAGCCCACCTGGACAGCAAGGGCCATACACCTCCCATTCAGACTACCTTCAATGAGTTTGTTAGCCCAGAAATAACATCAATCAGCAATTGTTTTTGAGGTAGGGAAGTAACTTGACAGATTCTTTCAAAGGAGAATTAGGTTCCTAATTATCTGTGACCTTGCGTGTTTCAGAATCATTATGGCCATTACAGGACATCACTTGTCTGTACTTTGACTGTTCCTGCTTCCTTTGCATTCCTCAGAATTTTGCTATTGATTTTCAAAGAAGCTGATGGGGTCACACTTTGACGAATCCTCAGTACCTCCAGCAGCTCATAACCAGAGCGTGGGATGAAAAGCCATATATTGCAGGAGTGGACAAACTTGGAGCCCTGAGCTGCCGTCTGGGAGACAGAGATGAAACAGCACCCACGCTGCATCGGGATGGGCTTGTGTGTTAGGGCAACGGCCTGAAAAATGGTCTGGGACCCTGCTGGGATAACTCAGCTTCCTGGGATCCTCCTGATAAAGCAGCAGTCGGGCACAGAGTCCGTGTTTGCTGGATTTCCCAACTGCTGTTTGCAGGCGCTCGGTGGGAGTAGAGCTGTAGCTGCTAGGATGAAATATGAACAAAGCGGAGAGCTTTACGCGGTGACAGGGTGCTGCCACTGCTCCTGTCTGAGCATTCTGAAATTGCATTCCTCTTAGCAATTTGATAGCTCCAGAGGTATTTTAATGCACAGCCTGCTGCCATCATTGTATCACCTGAAGCTGATGAGAGAGGGGCTGGATGAGCCAGTGGCAACATGGCATTCTGCACATATATGAACGAGGAACTGCGGCTGAAATCAAAGAGCAGCCAGCTGTCAAGAACATTTCCATGGGAAGCTCCTGAGGTCATTTTTCCACAGTTTTCAAAATAACTCTGCAGAACTATCAGGGAGGTACTGTGGCAGAGACGTTCCACTTTAGGCCTCTGTGGGTGAAGTGACAGAAGGGGTTAACTGGGAAAGGGGACCAGGAATCCTGGAGACATTTTCAGATACCTGGGGTACCTTCGGCTCCACAGCTCTGACCTCTGACTCTCAAAGTTTATCAGCACATTCACTAATCAGAGGTGTTTAATGGAACAGCCACATGGATTCCTGGCATTCTTGAAACGTTATAACCCTGTCAGTTGTACGAAGACGAAAAGTCTCCCGCTTTTGAACTCGATAGAGTTTGCACTGTCTTAGAATCCTTTGATAAATACTTGCTGCATTTCTTACCTCGCTGCTCTAATCTGCACAAGGTCATCCAGCAAAAAAAAAAAAAAAAAGGTTTTACTCTGTGGGCATTCATCACTTCAGTGGATCAAATCAATGTTTTCTCAAATTGTGGAGTGGAGAAAAAACACTGTGTGCCTTGTTTAGGAAAGCCAGCAGGTAAAACTTTGATTTTCATGCTACATGCATCATTTTGTGTTCTTGGTCCATAAAAAACAAATGTCAAATATGCTTTTCCACAAATCTCTCTCACGTTACTTAATTATCTCACTCAAGGACCCAAAGGTTTTTATCAACAGAGTCCACGTGGGTGTTCTTCCTTCTCAGCTCACACTGGAGAGCTTCAGCACAAAGCTCTGGATCCAGTTACCAGCAGGGAGCCAAGCCTGGCTGGAGGAATGTGTGACCCAGACCTTGCCCAGAATTTAAATGGACCCACATTCACATGGGCTGAGATGCCCAAATCACTTCTAAAAATTAAACTAGATTTTGGCAATCACTTTGGGCACCTTTTAAAATTTAATTCAAGTCCAGAATACATACATACATACATACATACATACATACATACATATATATATATATGTACACACACACATACATATATACACACAGCATCAATGTTCATGTAAGAGAGCTTGCATTTTGAGCAAGAAATATTTGTGTCAAACTTCTGGTAAATGAGCTCCACAGAAAGCAAGTCTTGCTGGCACAGATCGTCTGGGGAAGCAGACTTAACTTGTTGGTGTAAGGAAGCTTTGTCATAGGGGTCCTGGCATAACAGGCAAGAAAGGATCCTGGAAGTACTGGGAGCTAACGGGCGAGCTGGCTGTTGTCTCCACTGCAAAACTTTAAAAGCAAACAGATCACATAATTTGTGAATGACTTCACAGGAAGGCTCACATTTATCCCAAAAGGCTGTGCCTCAGTGTAGCAGACCTTCCAGCACACTTTCCAGGTGTCTCTTCCATTTTCATTTGATTACTCCTAGCCCTGTTCTTCTACCATTTTTCCTAACATATCCTCTGTATTTTCAGACCCCCCATCTGCTGGCAGATTGTGCAGCCAAGCTTCAGGCACTTATTTTGAGGTGGACAAAGTAAGAGCCTGACTGTTCTCAGGGCAGGGGAAAAGCATACGCAAAGATCAGTTCCTGCACGCGGTGGGAGCTCAGGTGCCGCTGCAAAGACAAACACCAAGCAAAACCATGTCACTCGTGGGCCAAGCTAACCTCACCCGTTGCTCCACATGCATCATCCTCCACCTCTTGGCTTTTTACCTGGTGCTGAGAGCTGCTGAGCACCGGGGACATGTTGAACAAAGCACTTCCCAGAGGCACACAGGCAGGCAGCAGCTCGCAGGCAGTGCAGCAGGATCCCGGTGTTAGCACAGAGCTGGGCTCAGATCCTAGCAGGTATTCTGTAGCTGTGCTTGGAACATCTTGCTCTTCTTGTTACCTCTCCTGACCTAGCGAATGAGGGGCAGGATAGGAGCGATTTTTGTATCTAGGTCAGATCTTAATCTTTTCTTCCCCCCTTTACTACAGAATCGTTCCCTCCGGTTTCCTCTCAGCTCCTTTCAGGTTTGCCTTTCAACTGGTGATGAAAATTTTCTGCAATTCTTTCCCTCTACCCTCTTCAGCCCAGGGAAGAACCATTTGTACTGAACAGGATGGCATTTTTCTTCGTTTTCTTTCACTTTCCTTTTTCCTCTTTCCTCCGTAGTCCTGTGTCTGACTGATGTAATACAAGGAGATATTTAAAACCACAGAAACATAGAAGTGCCCATGCAAGCCAGATTCTTCTTTGATTTATTTTCCCTCACTTACCAGAGCTGCAGAAGGCAGCTGAGGACCCATTGATGTAAAAGTTAGATAAACTCTGTGCTACTGAGACTCACTTATCTGCCTCCAGCCTCACGTTCCTTTGGTCCACGAGGCCGTGGAATAACACTCCATAGATACTCATGTCACACATGCTTTCTGCATAGTCTCCAGCACTAGGTCCTCTGAGGATGTGCCACTCTTCCTCTGGTCTAAGATCCAATACTTTGCCACAGTCTAGGAGTCCAATCCTTACCAACATTTATGTCTGTATTTTCAGCTCTACCATTAGCATCCTTCAGAAGGATTCCCAGAAGTCATTTTGGTCTGGACTTCACATTTTGGTTGGAACCTGAACCAAGGCCAAAGGCCAGCAACAGCCACACCGGGACCTGCCCCACACCCCACATGCACAGCCCTCTGCACGCCTTCCCCTTGCAGACCTGGATTTCCTCGAGCAAGTTCTGCCCTTCTGACAGGAGCTGCACGTTGCACACTTAGTAACGCTGGGGAAGTACTGGGATTTATTCCTCCACATCTGTTCCCTCCTCCCCTGTTCTTCCTTTTAGGGAAGTGGCAGGAAAGCAAGCTAGAAAGCGTTTGAAACCTGCCAGCCTCTTGGAGGCTGAAACATTTTCCACTTCAAGAATGTTACTGGTTTAAGACTACAGGGCAAATGTCTCTTTAAGGCGAAACTCGTGAAACGCTAATGTGCCTGTATGCCTCCTAAGGCTGCAGGTTATATTGGCTGCTGGTGAAAGTTTAATCATCCAAGCTTAAGTGAACAATTTAGCTGAAGTGAACAGCTGGTTTCACGCTTCACCTACTGAAACGCTGAGCCACGAGGCTCCCCGCTCACTGTGCGCCGGACACGGCTTGCTCTCCACGTGTGCCACTTGTGCCTGCTGCTTGGAGTCCTGTGTGCAGCTCTCTTGGAGCTGCGAGAGCCTGAGGTTGACAAGCTGACAGCTGGGGCCTGTGGTCACTGCCCCAGCAGCCACCACCCCCAGCCTGTGATCTCCGCATGCTCCCACAGGAGCGGCTCTGGCTCAGGGCTGCTCGCTGGGCTCCGCATCTCCATCCCTTGCACACTTCTCCCACTTTTGCTCCTTGGATGAGAAGTTATTTTTGGCTCTGTTTTACAGTATTAAATATTAGCTCAAGGTTTTCCCCTCTGCACTGCATAATCCTTTTCTGTGTGGGTTTTTATATATTGTTCTTTGACATTATCACTATGGCATATTAATAAATTAAACTTTTAGTTCGTGCTACTCTCATGGGCCAACATATATTGCTAGGGGATGAAAAGAAGGGATTAAACTGACTTAAGATGTTCTGCGCTTCTATCATGCTGCAGAAGATGCGGAAGAAGAATCAGGGATTTTTCTTGGCTCTGTATCATTATATTAACAGCAAAATTGTGGGGTCATAATTTTTATTACACTCTTTTAATAAGCTATTGATGTAGACACATTTTACACTGATGGGGAAAATATCATTATGCTGGAATTGTAACATTGAATGTTCTTAGCGGAATATCACGAAGCATTAGGAGAACAAGCCTTCACGTGACACTGAAGGAAGTTTTAGAAAGCCTAGGGAGGAGGAGAAGGCTTGAAACAGGAAAAAAAAATAATGAATAAAAGTAAGTCTGAACATTACTGCCTGGGCTTTGTGAGTTAGTAATTAGCACAGCAACTGAAGAGCTGCTGCCACAGGCTGAACTCCCTCCCAGGAGCAAATGTGGGTGCCTGGTGTGATGCCACTTACAGTCAACAAGCTCCCATAATAAGAATGCACAGGAGAAAACCCCCCTGGAGTCTACAGCTTATGCTGAGGTTTCGAGGCTTATGTCACATCTCTGTCTTACTACCACATACAGTGCTGAGTTGTACAAAACGTGAGTGAAGAATAAAGCGGTGTAATACACAAGTGCCTCGTCAGCCAGCTCCAAAACAAGCAAAAGGCTAGAGGTGACCAGAAGATTTGCTTTTAGATGGAGGTGGAAGGAATTAAACACTACAGAAATCCCCCAGAAGAAGCAGAATTATAGGGTTGAAAGTTGGAGGTGGAAAGGAAGAAAGCTCCGAGGCACGCAGCTGCTCCACGTTAACTCCGGCACACGTCCAGCCCTGGCTGAGCCACCTCCACCTCAGCACTAAAAAGCCAGCAGCCAAAGGCATGTGCTTCCCCCAGGAGGCCCACGCAGTGTCAGGCTGCTGCAGGGCGCCTGCTAGAGCAGGCACCTCATCCTGAGCACATCTGGTAGTCCTTTTAGCCATCCTTACCGCCTGTTCCTTTCTTGCTCAGGCACCCAACCCCACAGCCCTGTGCCTGTTCTGATGATACGTTTTGTTCATGGCTTCAAGACTGCCTGCAGATCAGATGCTCCTGTGGCCTCGGAGTCTTACAGTGCCTGAGACATTTACATTGCTGCAAGCCATATTTGTCTACCTAAAGGCCCCCATGCTTTCTTTAACTATCATTACTACTGCTTTGTATCTGGTGGCACTCCAGACGTGACGAGCTTGTTGCTAATACTAAAAGGAGTCAGTTCCTTGCTCTGGAAATCTCAGAGAGACCAAAAAACTGTTGTCTTAACAGATTTGCTGTTGCCACCAGCCCTGTGCTGAGATACATGCAGGTTCTGCAGAGATCTTTCCATCCCAGCTCCAAACAGTGACTCCTGGGTTATGATTCCTGCTTGCAGCCCTGTCAAATGTATCTTAATTTGTTAACAGTTTTGCTCCATTAGGCTGAGTCTGCTAAAAGGCTGTAAAAAGTAATAGTCCATTTGTGAGTTTACAGCTATTAGCTACAAGTGTTAATTCATGTGAAAAAACAGAAACAAGACCAAAAAAAACCCAGCCACCACTATGCACCTACATACAGTCAGCCAGTAATGAAGTAGAGATTAGGCAGTGGGTGAGGAAATTATTCCCATTGCAGACCTGGTTCATGTTCATCTGCAAACAGCCACTTTTCCCACTCCAAGATAAGAAGTAATAACTTCTTGGTTTTAATCACACTGTCAGTTCTAATTGCTTTACAGACAACATCATGGGGTGGGTAATTGGCCCTTTTAGCTTCTCGGTCATAACAGTGTGACTACTCAGGAGAGGGAAACATTCTCAGCCCCTTCAAAAGAGAAAATACACCAGTCACAAGTGCATGGGAAACGAGCCTTCTGCTGCCTCCACAAGTCAAGGTGAACCTGCAGGACAGCCCCAGGCAGGGCGACCTCACCAAGCACTTCTCCGCTCAGGTAACCCCTGAACCCTAAGTACTGGTGATATATTTACTATCCAGAGCAAAATTCTGCCAAACTGAAACTCAGCAGAGATACCACGAGAACACGGCATTCCCTGGTCTTGTAGACAAAAGAATGGTAGTCTTAAGAGACAGTTCATAACTGTACTGCTTTTCAGGATGCCACAGACTGAGAGCTCAGCATCCCATTGCTGCAGCTCAAAAACATTACAGGACCGTGTCAAGAAAAAGCCCCAGCCCAGCAAAGCGTGTGCTCTGCGTGCACACAGCTCCACTGGTGTGGAAGCCAGCTGACTTGGGACTGCTGAGAAGAATTTTCTAGCTTTCTGCATCAGCTCTGTAGCAGTAAGAAATTTTTGCCCGCCTTTAGCAAAATAAACATGGCTGTGAAGATAAGATGAATAGGAAAACAAAAGAACTTATCATAGCTAAACCAAGACTCAAGTGAGACCACATGGAATGGGAAGCTGAGAAAAGAAAAATATTAGAAAAATGCAGATTGTATTTAGTGAAACAAGATCGTGAAAGTCAGTGCAAAGCCAGTGGAGGAAGGGGAAATACTGAGAGAAATTCAATGTTTTCTCAAGAGCTGTATGTGCTGCATACCCACAGATGAATAAAAGGCTCCAGTAGAAACTGAACAAGATGTGGAGAGAAGCTGAGCTCAATGCTGATCAACACTGCAGCCTTGTTCAAGTAGGAAGCTGCAAAAGCAACCGTGCTTTGACTATTTCAAGACATTAACAAAGTAATATTTCTCCACCTAAGGCCCTCCCACAGAGCAGCTGGATTCCCAGGCAGATGTGAGAGGAGCAGGGAAGGAGAGTTTCCCTCTGCCAGCACCTACCAAACTCCTAGGCATTTCTGTCAGGGTCAGGGAGACTGAATTCACTCGCTGTCCTTATTCCAGCCCAGTTAGGAAGCACCCAACTGTCCTGCCTGCTGAAGGCCATCTGCACTCCCTGCAGGGCCTCAGCTCTTGAGGAGCAGCACTGCAAACCATGAAGTTGCTCCTGCCCTGTGCTCAGGGTGGCTGGTGCCACCTATTCCAAATCTGAAAACATTTGTGAAGCAATGCCAGTTTCCATAGGATACCAAGTATACTAACTGTCGGCCAGAATTTGTTGTCCTGTGCTCAAAAATGATGGTGTTCTTAATTGATTTATATTGATTAGATGGCAAGATGGCAATTCTTTGTACAAAAGTCTTTGGAAGGATATAAAATCAAATAAATCAAAAATAAAGCCCCAAGGAAACAAGAAAACAAAAATAAAGTAATATGTATGCAAGAATCTCACGCTACATCACACGGAACAGAGAAAGCTCAGGAGAGCTTAACTTTGGCTGTCTGATGTGCAGAAGCAGGAGATGTGAAATCCTATTCTAGCATTTATCTGGAGAAATGTTTCTATGCCTTAAGGAAACTGTTCTCCCCACACTCAATGAGAATGGTGACAATGGGACCCATTTTGTGCCATGCTGATTCTCAGAAGCATCTGTTTTTCTGCCTACTTTGTGATCAGGTGTACACAAACACTGTGGCATTTTCTACCATATCAAGTTTGCCCTCGTTAAAACTGTTCTGTGAATATTCCATGTTCAATATGTAGTCATTGAAAAAGAAAGAACGACAACAAACCAAATGCATCTGCTTGCTCAAAACTTCTTGCAAACTCTTGAATAGGTTTTAAGGGAGTAACTTCTAAAGATGTTTTCTCTAAGTTCCACCTTGCTTGCAATGCATCACACAAAAATGCATTTCAGGAGAGTTCTCCACAATGCCATTATGCCAGTAGAGATAGTGGGAGAAACTGCAGTATTCGAGTATCAACAGAAATAACTCCACTGCCTTCCAGAAAAAACAGAAAAGGAAAAAAAAAAAAAAAGGAACAATCAGCCAATTTGTCAAACCTTCGTAGAAAAATGATGAGTCAAAGAGGGGTTATAGTGGTACCAATGGTAATGAGGCACTACAGATAAAATAAGAAAGAAAACTGAGTTCACTTTACCATCTGAGTATATTATAGAGCTAATCAAAAGGAAGGCAGAAAACAAATCGATGATTGGAGGCGCAAGGAAGGAAAAAAGTAATCAGCAAATGACTCAGTGCTTCTGGGTCATCCCAGTTGCAGCTGCCTGGAAGAGCTAAACGAGAACTTTTAGAAACTTTTGGAAACATGCACTGTACTTTCTTGAGTGATAAGGTGAAACAGTGACAAGGAAGCAAGATGTGTTTCCAGGTCTGACATTCACAGCCAAGGGAGAAGCAGAGCAGAGGGGATAATCTTGACAATAGCTGGTTAGAGAAATAGTTCTGCCTGCTGCAGAGAAGCAAGCACATCACATCCAATAATATCATTCCTCATTTTAGTTAGGGGGAAGTTCTTTACAAGGAGAGTGGTTAGGCCCTGGAACAGGCTGCCCAGGGAGGTTGTGGATGCCCCGTCCTTGGAGGTGTTCAAGGCCAGGTTGGACGGGGTCCTGGGCAACCTGATCTAAATGTGTCTGTTTGGTGGCCCTGCCAGGCAGGGGGGCTGGAACTGTATGATCCTTGAGGTCCCTCCCAGCCCGGGTGATTCTGTGATTCTGTGATTCTGTGATTCCGCCGAGCAAACTTTTACTCAATCATTTTACCTGTACTCCTCTTAGATTTACACCTTACCTTCTGTTCCTGTACGGGAGGGGACACGCTTGTGATGCCTGCACACCCCCTGAAGCGCTCCCTGCTAGGCAGACCTGGGAATGAGGCAGACACCAGAGCCAGCAGTGTGAAAGGTCTGAAGAACATCCACCCAGGATTCACATCTGGAGCCTGGAAATGAAGGTGAGACACACTCCAGGCACACCAGCACTCTGGGAACGAGGAGAACCTGACTCATCTTGTGGCCTGCCTGGGTCCCAAGCTCTCCCAAAACTTGTTCATAGCTGTGAGCACTGAAAGCTCAGAACTTTCTGCACTGTTCTTTCCAAGTTTCATAAAAGCAAAGAGACCATTTTGCAAGTTCTGTAGCGAATATGCGGTGCTCTTTTTGCACTGGAAATCAGTGCTGAGAGACTCTGGGTTTGTTTCTCAGACAAAACTTTCTGAAATCTTGTATAAGTGGAATCAATTCATCCTAGATCAAATTTAAGAGCAACTCACTGGTCTATGCCAGTTATCAGGCCTCAGCAGGCAGTACACTGTGTTAGCCTGTGCATCTTGTCATAACACATTCTCAGTGATATGTGATGATGGCAATTCTGTTATCTATTATAAAGGTGCTGAAGACCGCCTTGTTTGAAGACCTTTTTTCTTCTTTTTTTTTCAGTTTTACTCCTCATTAGTTTTTGAAGCCTGGAAGTTGTAAGTTATAGCACAGAGTTCATGTCAAAGGGTACCACTAAAATTATCACGCTGCTTTAATGCTGAAGTAATCAAATATGTGAAAGCTGTGTTCTCAATTTGTGGCACCACATTTATTCTAAACGCTGGAGGAGTACACATATCTCAGGGAAAAAATGTTTGCATCTGACTGATCCTTAGCTGAGAAGTGTGACTTCCTCCAAAGCAGTGTGATGTGGCTTCCTGCTGCCTGCCCAGCACCACCGGGCTCAGAGTCAACACTTGCATTCCCTACCAGAGGGCATGAAGGGATGGATGTAAACTCATTAACTTCTATCAAGACCCTTCATATTCATGTGTTTTAAAGAGAAGCTGGAATAAGATTCCAAGCTTCATTTAGCAGTATAATTCTTTTTTCATAACCACGACTGTTGTTGTTAATTTTATTGAGAGGTAGAACTAATTTTATTCTCTAAACAAATTCATATAGATGTGACCATTATTTTTTGGATGAAGTGATTTAACTTTAGGCATCTCCCTCTGATTGAACTAAACCCAGTACTTTCTACTGAAACCTTTGCACACAACCTCGGGAACTAACCTTGAGTTTTCCTCTTGCATCTGCCATCTGCCAGCAAAACTCCTCAGGCATATCCTGTCAGCCCTTACTCATGGAGTTCATGATTGATAAAAGAATATCCTCAGCATTTACCATTGAAGCAAATGGCCCTATGCTGGATTTTCCCAGTCGTCTGCACATGTTGCTTCTATGCCTTTATGCACCTCAAATGTCCACTGCAGACCTTTGGAGAAACTGTTTGAAGAGGTTTCAATATGTTGTATGAGAATTTGAGATTATTTGGAACTACTCTACAGACCAGACTAAGTTTGGCAAAGGAATTTGCATCTCTTGATATAATCTTGTTCTGATCTGTGTGACTGAGGAACATGGAAACAGACACCAGTGGAATTCAGCTTTCTCCAGCAAAGCCACAGTCCCAGGCTGCACAGCAGAGGCAGGGCAGTGGGTACTGAGTATCTGTTAGAGAGCACAGTGAAACTCATCCAGTAAGGATTCCAAGTGGCCACTTTCAAGTACTTTTCCACATTTTTTTTCAAGTAAGTAATAGAGAGTTTACAGGTTTTGCTTGGTACAAGTAACATTTGCCCCCTGAAAATGAAGCCCAGAAAATACTTTCTGAAGCATTCAGCAATCAACGTTATTCAGACTTCTCACAGTCAGGGATGCTCAGGTATCCAGAAGAGGACTGGCCCTGCAGCTGTCACAAAAGAAGTGAAGTCTCTCATGGCAACAGAAGTGGTTCTCAGAGCATTATCTGTTCTTGTAAAAAACTGAGCTTTGGAAAGATCCTTGGAAAGCTTCTCTGGCCAGATAAAGCTATTCTTTCCTCCCAGAAAGTAGCTGTTCTAAGACGACATCTCTTCGTAAGGACAACCTTGCAACAGCACATGGCAGCTTCCCAGTATTAACATTCTTTCACTGAAGATAAAAATAATGACCTTTATCAAGTGGTTGGGTTTTCCTGATCCCTTAAGTGAACACTTGCAAATCCCCCCCAGGTATTTTTAAAGGTTTTCAAAGAGACCTCTTTAAAAGAGAAAAGCACAATGGAAGAAGCCCTCTCTAGCAGAGGATCCCAGAAAGATTTTGCACTTCTGTTCCTCAAGAGTCACATTCAGCCTTGCTCTTGCCTGGAAAGTGCTGGAGACCTTGGTACACAGCTCTGAGCACAGGGAAGTTCCAGCATTGTTTTAAAGGGCAGAAGCTGACAGCAGGCACCACCCACAGATAGGACTGTTTATGCTGATGCAGGATAAATGAATGGAGATCTCCATTAACTGTAACCACCAGAGTAAACCTGGAAGTGTTTTCTTGCACAGAGCGATAGCACTGCCAGCAAGGGGTGCAATGGGAGCCATGTTGTGGCTGCAATTGGTTCTTTGCAAGGAAGGTTCCTGCTATTAATATTGTTGCTATCAGAGCAGATAATAGAGTAGAAAGCAGCAGCTTGCAGAAAGGCTTAGTCTGGAATAAACTCTTTTGATTACAGCGTGGGGTAAAGTCCGCAGAGTGTTCTCATATCTCTGCAAGCTAAACATTCATTGGACACCAGGAAAGTTCTGCTATTTGTATTGCAGTAACACCTCATACGTCGGCCGGGAGCAGGGCTGACTGTTCGGCAGTAAGCGGCAGTCCTGTGCCTGCTCCAAGAACAGGGACAAGATAAAGACGGGGAAACAGGAAAATTCTGCTGCTCATCAAAGTGAGTTGCTGGACAGGGAAGGCAGGTGTACTGCTCACCCGTACATACAAAGCAAGGTCCCAGCTAAAGATGCTCACACCTGAAGCAAACAGCTATCCCGGTCACCCTGACTGTCCCATGGGTCCCCCTGCCTTGGAGCAAACGTGCAGAGATGAGCAGACAGCAAAGAAAGCTGGGAACTCCCGGCAGAGGCATCTCTCTTCTCTCTGTGCACCAAAGTCTTTCTATTTTAGTTCCCTCCTGCAGGGCAGCCCTGTGTGGCATGCAAGCCAGGGATGGAGAACGCTCCCCTGCTTGAGCCCTTTGGAAATGGCTAATTTACTGTAATGCAGGAAGAAAACAAAAGGATACTGGCACACAGCTCCATGTGAGCCTCAAAGCTATCTCAGGTTCAGGAGGGAAGGAAAGCACAAAGAGCTCTGAGACCCCCCAATCTGGCTTTCTGCAGGATCTCTACATATAAAATTGAAATGGGCCTCTTTTTGCCCCTGGCTGTCCTACGGTTTAAACACTAACCTTTAAAGGTAGCATTCAGGAACCATGGTACTTAGTGCTAAAGCTAACTCAGAGCGTATTTTTGCAAAGGGTGGAGTTTTACAGTGCTTTTTATCTCCCAGACTTGCATTTCATTTCAGCACAGGTCATGTGCAGTGCTGGCTCTGTGCATAACCTGCCCACGTTCCCTCATTTCACCAATTTCCTCAGCCTCGACCTGAGAGGATCAACAGATTTAGGAGCAAAGAGGATTTAGAGCTTCTTTCTCAGCAGTGCTGAGTGCCCACTGCTCCCAGCACTTGTGACAGGGAGGGTGCCCAGCACTTCTGCGGGAGGCAATTCATCTCTATCATCATATCTTTGCCCTGGTACTTAAAGTTGCTTTAACACACTGGGCAAGAAATGAAGAAGATTTATCTATCAAAACCCATCAAAATACTCTTAGATTCTCATAATGCCAAGTTCTCTGCCGCAGCCCCTTCCTAACCCAAGAGCAGGCTCTGCACAGTTTTTCCCCTTGCATTTTTCTCCCTGTGCCCCCAGTAAGCCTCCCTGAACATCAGCAGTCCCGCTTCTCTGCTCACACAGCTGCTCAACCAACCACCTGCTTCTCATTCCTGATCTCTATCCTCTCTCATCCCACCTCCACTTTTATTTTGCATTCCTTTTGTTTGCAGTCATGTCTGTAGATCTTTGAACAGGCTTTTGCTTACCACGATCAGCCTCAGGTCTCACCCTTCTTGTTGTTTTCTAACTTTCTAAGCTCTACCATTCTTTCACGCTAAGTGTCTCCTCCTTTCTCCCCGCACGGCTTCAGCTGTCTCCATTCCAAGTCATCCTTCTGGTCAGAGGTACCAGTGCCCCTCCTTACAGCTGAATCAAAAGGGGATCTATTCCTTTCACATCTTCCTTGGGTGTGGGTCAGTGTTTCTTCCTTCCAGACCTCCTGTGCTACCAAATCTCCCTTTCCCTATCTGATGCTCAAGCTTCATTTATTTATTTTCTATTCTGCCGGTACCCCGCTCCTCCATTAAGTTCTGCCCATCTGCTATGCTCTACAATACAATTTTCTCTGTGTATTTTAACTACCTACACCTGCCTCTGCAGGTGAGTCCCAGATCATCTAGCAGCAAAAAAAGGCTTTTTCCAGGCCAATTCACCCTTTAGAGTTAGAACAAGAAACAATCATCTCTTTTCATGCTTTGATTGCCATTAAAATGGTTAGATTTGGGATTTGCAAGAAGTTACCAGCATTCCTCACATAACATGAGTATAGCAAAATTTCAGCAGCAACCTCCCAGGGACTAAGTAGCCATCAGAAAACAGACAGTAGCCTCCTGGCCTGCCTTGCATGTGAGAGCAGGGTGGAAAGATGAGGATCTCTATGCACAGACACAAAAGCAAGCTCCCAGCATGGCCTAGCAGGCAATAGCTTTTCAACTTTCACATGCCTCTCTACTGCAGAGCAAGTGCCTGCACAGACACACTGCGCAACTAATCCCACCCGCCAGACACCAATTTCTGCAAGGCCTCCAAGAGCAAACACATCTCAGGTTTCTGGCTAATTCTTCTGTGAAACCAGAAAACAACAGGCACACCCCCACCTAACCAGGGCTCACAAGGCAAATCTACTGCCGCCAACATTTCAGCAAACCCTCCTACTCCCACCATACCAACATAATTCTACTGTTTTATTTGTCACCTCCATGGTCAGAAAGAATACAAAGCAGTGCATCACATTTATTAGAAGCCAAGTCAATAATTCGTTTCTTGGTTCAATGGCACATGGGTGCAGCTTGCAGTTAGGTCCCAGGAAAACACCAGATATTAACAGAGGAGAACAGAAGTTGCAGGTCCATCCCTTCCTGCAAGAGGTAAGGCACAAGCAGATTGATTTTGAAAACAACAAAGATGCACAAAAGAAAAGAGTATCCCCAGCTGAGTTCTAGATTAACCCCTGGTGCTCACCAGATGCATCAGAACAGTCTTTGAGCAGCTGTGCTCTCAGGAAAGAGCAGAGGTCAGATGAACTCAGCACTGCTGAATGTCTTGGGACAACATCAAGTCCTCAGCCTTGCCTTCCCACAAAGATGCAGCATGAGGGACAAATGAAATGAAGTCCTCAAATCAAGGCCACCTTAAAAATACGCTTACTGCCTGTGCATCTGCACTAGATAGCTTCTAACAAGCTTAAATAGGTTTCCAAATCAAATGTGGTTATTCCACTGATAGAATTTTCTCGTTTTTCTTTTTTCTTTTTTTTTCCTTTAAGCAGCTTTTTACAAAATAATCTTCATCTTTCCTAAACTGTTGTTTTCCTCTTTTTTGTTGGTTCAATCTAGGCTTAGGCTCAATTGCTGTAGGACAGCAGTATGTTAGGAAATTTGGTGTAAAGGACAAGAAAATAAAATTCAGAGGTATTTGGTCTGAAAAGAATCTTTGTCCAAGGCATAATTCTTGTGTGTTTAAGGGCAGAGTAATAGATTTGGCAGGATAAGTCATATATCTTAGGATTTTCTTCCCTGCCCCCTTTGATTGATTAATTCCAGTCTCTTCAGATCTTTGCCTGTTCCCACAAACCTGGAATCTCAGGATTGTTTGATTAAGTCATGGTTACCATGACAATAAAAGTGCCTCTGGCCAGTTTGACCTTTGACTGGATTCAATTCACAGAGAGAAATGGACAGAGACTATAGAAAAAGCCCAAGCTTCGTGTCCACTGCTGCACAAAGCAGGGAGTGGGCTGCTCTCCTTTTTAACATTTAAAGCATAAAGGCTGCAGAAAGCATTTCTGAGGACTGGGTAACCAATCCTTTGGTTAATGTGACTTCAGATACAAAGTGCACAATCGTAAGGTGGGAGACTATTTGAAAACCTGGCATTTATCTCAAAACAAGAGCTGAGATCGGGTTTCACGTGTCTGACAATTTAAAATCACATCATGCACACCTCCACCAGATATTTCTTAGGTATTTACAAACACCCGGCTCTGTAAATACGTAGGCATGTACAGACGCAGATTTCAGGCTTCAGGACTCGTTTCTCCTGCTGCCCCACCCCCCTTCTGCAGGCATTGTGCTGCTGTTGCTCATATAGATAATTATTCCTTTTCAAATACTTTCATTGTAAATCCATTTCAGCAAAAAAAAAGGGGGGGGGGGGAGGGAAGAGAGATTTCAAAATTAAACCTGTTATGCGATTTGTAAATGGGCCTGACAGAATGACAGCCGAGTGGCCGTTGCAAGGCAATTCATGCATGCAAGATTGCCAGATCCCCGGTGGGAGCGAACACAGCGCGTGTGGGGCTGCTCCTGCACCGTGCTCCCAGCTCTGCGCCTGCAGCCCCCTGTGTTACTGCTTTTTCTTCGTAAAGGAGAGAACTCCTTTCTTGAGCCCGGCACAAAGCAGCAATAAAAGAGGGGGAAAAAAAGGGTGCCTGGGCTGAGGCACCTTACTTGGGTAAAAGATGACACTAGACTGAAAGACAGGCTGGAGCGGGCAAGCTGGAGATTAGAAATTAATTTCCCCAGTTTAAGTCCAATTTGGGGCTTTGATTTGTTGCTTATCTACTGGCAGGAAATACTCTTCCTTCTTACCTGGCTGCTTTGAAGCCCAAAGCCATAGGAAGTATCCCCTAACCCACATACATCAGTACAGGTTAAGGAATGAGCTACTGGAGAGGAGCTCCATGGAGAAGCGCCCGGGGTCCTGGTGGACAACAGGCTGGTCACAAGTCAGCAATGTGCCCTTGAAGCCTAGAAGGCCAATGGGACCCTAGGGTGCACTAAAAAAAGTATGGCCAGCAGGTCAATGGAGGGGTTCCTCCCCCTCTAATCTGCCCTGGTGAGGCTGCATTTAGAATACTGGTCCAGTTCTGGGCTCCGTGGTTCAAAAAAGAAGGGGATCTCCTAGGAGTCCTGCAGAGGGCCACAAACGTGGTTGAGGGCCTGGAGCATCTCCCATGTAAGGGAAGGCTGAGCAACCTGGGACTGTTCAGCCTGGGGAAAAGAAGATTGAGGGGGAATCTGATTCATGTTTATAAACATCTGAAGGGAGGTTGGAGGCAAATGGATGAGAACAGGCTCTTCTCAGTGATGCACAGCAACAGAACAAGGAGCATGGCCTAAAACTTGAACATAGGAAGTTCCATACTAACACACAGAAGTACTTCTTTATGGTAAGGCTGATGGGGCACTGAATAGGTTGCCCAGAGAGGCTGTGGAACCTCCTTCTATGGAGATATTCAAGATCTGGCCAGATGTGTGTGACCTATTCTGGGGAACCTGCTTTAGCAGGGGGTTGGACTCCATGATCTCTTGAGGTCCCTTCCAATGCCTGTGATTCTGTGAAATAATTTTGAAGGGAATTATCTGAGCCCTCCCACACAGGCTTTTTGGACATGCAATCCTCCTGCCTTCCATGCCAGCCGCCAGGACCACATTCTATCAAGTGGCACAGTTTCAACAGGTTCAGTAGAAGGCAACAATTGTTAGAGGATTTTGGTTTGCAGAGTAAATATTGGAAAAGATAAATGCTTGTGATAAGGAATGGAAGACTTTATTCAGCTGTTATTAATTCTTTATGTTAAGATAAATGACAGCAGGGAGAACGTCAAGGAAAAAGTACAGGAAAATGATCATCCAGAAGAGTCTGTCCCCAGTGGAAAAGCTTTCTTGCTTCCGAGAAACATCGAAGATAAAATCTTCAAAAGCACCTAACAGACTTACAAGGAAAATACATCCCTAGGGATCCTCTGACTTTGGCAAAAACATATCTGAATCCTTCTACTTCCATAGTTTATAAGTGAAACTGAATTGAATGGCGATTTTGCCTCTGAAGAAAAAGCAGGCATCCACTGCAGCGAGATGGGAAAATATTATTAATGTTAAATTTGCCTGTTCCATCTCGGCCTTTCTCTCCCCTTTTGATGCTGAGTGCTTCCAGTTGTTCCAGTCTGTAAACTCTCAGCAGTATTTTGTATTTTCCTTCAGTCTCCCACTCCCTCTCTGTAAGATTTCACCAGCATACTAATGTTAGAATGTGAGTGTTTATTAAATCCAGATATCTATTTATCTATTGGTCTATCTTTATGCAATTCATATACATGCGTGTCTGCTGAAGCACAGTCCTGGGTATAATGTTCCATTAGAGTGAAATGTTTACATAAAGGAAACTGAGGAGTTTAGCTATTATAAACCTGGACACTGTCAGTTTACTTACAAGAATGTCATATACAGTCCATGGCCAGCCTTAAGTTGAGACCCTATCACATCTCCCCTTTCATATCTGTCCCTTTTTGTCTTCACTTGTGGCCTATTACTGACATGCTATGGATTGGTTCAGATGCAACAAGAATCTTAATATTAGTGAGTAGGATCAGCGAGGATCGGCAGGATTCTTGGCGAAGCAGTGTCCGTGCAAGGTGACTATCTGGCCTTTTTTTTCTTGTTGTCCAAGAGGATATCGATGCCAAAAAAGTCAAGATAATATCACCTAAACAGGTAAATCCGCCTCTTCCTCAGAAATAAATCTTACATTGAATCAAAACCTGCACGAGGAGCCCCCGGTGCCCGCTCCCCAAAAGGTACTCAGTGAATTGGGAAGGGCTGGGGAGGAAGCACGGCTTGCAGGTGGCAGCAGGGCTGCCCTTCTCCAGGAGAGCAGCTGCTAATACCTGCCATTCAGTCCAGAATAGGCTTTCTGCTCTGGGAAAATGCCTAATTCTTAGATCCAGCAAATTGCAGGATGTTAGGTGATCACTGAAAAAACCGGCTGCTGTGCTTAAAACCCCACCAGTAAGCTGTACTCATCTCCAGAGTAACCCTTTGCATAATCACAAACAAGCGGTGTGATTTTAAACACAAGTGCCTGGCCGTGGCGAGATGCCATTAGCAGAGCAAAGCAAAACCCGGCCTCCTCCCTCCCACCGCGCCGCCGGAGCTGCTGGCCGCGCAGCGCCGCTGCCCGCCTGCTGCCTCCCGAGCCCCACGAGGCGGCAGGGCTCACTGACCCCCCTGCACTCATGTCTGACAGAGCGGCTTGGAAAAGTCAGACCTCCCACTTCTATGACCTCTTTGAAAGTCTGCACCTTCTGCTCTCTGTGCTCTACACTCAAGAAGAATCACTCGAAACCTCTCCCCACCATTCCCACCTCAGCTCTTTCCATCAGCATGAAAAACTGAGACGAGCCAAAGGAAAGCTGAAGAAGCGGCCCCGGGTTTTGTCTGCTTGGGAAACAGCCTCCATTACCAGCTTTCAGCACTGCCAGAGGGCTGGCTGCAGCACTGCCATCTCACTTCTTTCCTTCTGTCTCCTCTGCTTTCCTCGGCTCCCCATGGGGAAGGGTTTTGTTTCCTGAGACCAGGCACTCAAAGGAAGAGCCCTCCCATCACCACACCGCAGAAGCTGTCCCTCCATTCCCTCTCACGAAATGGGGGAAAAAATACCAGAAGCAGTCTTGATTCACCTCTTCTCCTTTTACTGCTCTCCCCCTCACCAAGTTTATGGAGGTGTCCTGCTACCTGGCCTGGGCTGACTGTCATGAGGACAGACTTCCCGGGGCGCATCCAGCTCGTGTGCAATCAGAAGCCGGGATCAGACACATGTTGGTACAGCAGTGCTGGAGTTCATTTGTTCTTAAGTGCACTGGATACTCAAATCCGCACAAGAGCAAAACAGACTATTGCTTCACATTAAGATACACAAAACTGTGCCAACTAGACACAGGGCCACACTCATAACGCTTTTGTGATGAAGGACTGAGATGTGATGTGCCACCAAACACACAAATTGATAATGGAGCCAAAAGATTTACTCAGTCATAGAATCTTAAGGTCATAGAATCACCAAAGTTGGAAAAGTACTTCAGGATCATCCAGTCCAACTGTCCACCTATCGCCATTGTTGCCCCACTAAACCATGTCCTTTGGTACCAAATCTAAATGTTTCTTGAACACTCACAGGGACGGACACCACACTGCCTCCCTGGGCAGCCCATTCCACCTGATCACTCTTTCAGAGAAGAAATTTTTCCTAATATCCAATTTGAATCTCCCCTGGCACAACTTGTGGCTGTTCCCTCTTGCACTACCAATATTTGCATGGGAGAAGAGGCCGAGCCCCTGACTCCACCTCTCACACTACCTCCCTCCACATTCACAGTCCTCTTGTCTGCCCTTCACTACGTTTCAGTAGCTAGAAGATGACCGAAGGGGTAAAAGGTGTTTGTGCTTCCTTCAGATCTGTGTTCCTTCTGAAACTGAGCCGGGGAAGCTTTGCTGTGCAGCAGAAACCCTGCTCAGCCAATGCCCCCCCCTCATTGCCACCATGTTGCTACCCTCATTTTTGGGAGCACAGATGTTCACTTGTCAAAAACAGCCAAGGTGAGGATGCGGCTGTTCTTCCAAGGCCAAGGAAAGCCTCGGGCTTGGCTGGATGCAAGGTGGCAAAGTTAATTCCCTTCTCTTAACCGCTTCTTCACTAAACCTACACTGCCCACTAATCTCCTGCATCCCTATAGAACAGTCACGGCTGAAGACTCAAGTTGTCAAAACATTGCTTTTCTGGTCCACCAGCATGGGTGGAAACGTGGCTGCATGCAGCCGGAGCGGAGCTGAGTGAGCTTTCAGTGTCCCTGTTTCCAATTTAGTGCAGCTCCCAGGAGGTATTACATTTCCTGGTGCAGATCAGAAAGCGCTTTGAGATCCTCCAGCACAAAGCCCTGTTGTTTTCTTCATTTGCACTGCTGAGCAAGTTCTCTTTTCAAGGCTTCCAGAGGGGAAATGTCCTTCAGTTTCTCCACAGCAAAGTCCAAATTAAAGCTACCTCTTCTCTTTCAGTGTCTAGAAAGCACGATTCCTTCAAAGACCAGTTTTATTTCCTGTATTCCTGGAAGGTCTCTTTAATTGCAAAAAAAATACGCTGTTACTAATTACAAAAGCATTTGAGCTTTCTTTTCCTCTATTCTGCTGTGCTGTTGGCAAAGCCCCTAGAAGAGCTCTCCAACCTGAAACTTCCAAGCAATCTATTCAGAAAACCATTGCAGCTTCCAGATAACGTGCTGCCAGCATCATTAAAGGAGCAGTGTGCGAGCAGGCTCCTGCATGCATTGCAGTCATTCTTGGCACTCCTGCATTCTCCTCCATCCAAGCGCTCTGTGCTGCGCTTCCCCCAGCCGCCTCTTCCTATCAACCCACAACTGGCACGTGCAGGCACTTTGCAGCACCACCTGAAGCCCACGTGTTCTGTGGCAGTTCATGACTTACTCTTCATAAGGGCTCTCTGGTATCATCCCCACTTTTCCCACAAAGGAAACTGAGGCGTAGATCTGATCAGAACCAGCAGAAAGGCCCTGGCTCCGGTGGAGAGGCAGCCTGGCAGTCTCAGCTTCAGTGCGGTCTCTCTGGTGCTTGTCGTGGTGAGCACAACGTCCCCAGGTACTCATGCCGAGCTCCTGTGAATCAACCACATCCCAGCATTTTTTCTCAAATTTTCCCCAGATTACAACCAGGACAAGTTTGCTGCTGCCTCAGAACAATGTTTCTCTGATTACAACCTAGGCTGACAATTATAGTGATTTAAGACCAAACTAATTGTGCAGTACTTTGATCATGCTTAGCACAACTTGTGGTTTGTAGACTGAAAGTAGTTAAAAGGAACCCTTGGGTTCACAATTTCCTTGAATATAAATTTTATTTTGATACATAAGTTATGATTTCAATATTAAAATTAACCTCGTGTCTGTGTTTTCCCCTCATCTCATTACTTCTTTGAATATTATTGTGGGTATAATTCTCTCTCCCTTAGCTTAATATTCACCACGCAATTTGTTTTAGCTCAGATTGTATTTATTGGCATTTATTAAGAACAATTTTCTTAAAGCACTTCTTGATTTTTTGTCTCAGATGCTTCTTTTCGTTTGTTGAAAGAAAGCTGTTTGGCAAAGCAAACCACTTTCTTGTGGGGCAGAGAGCAGGCAAGCTGAGCAGCAGATCTTGGTTACCTTGAGGATCTTTGCTGATGTTCCAAAAGTCCTAACAGCAATTTCCCCATGCCCAGTTTTTCTTGACATAGCGTGGGCAATAAATCCTTCTGTTTCACTCTCCTTCCTTCACACTGCTATGGGTGCAGGACATTGCTTTTGCTGCACTGACAAGCTGCATTGGTTTGCTGCAGTCAAAGCGTCTGCCAGGTGCTGCACATGGACCTGTACTGCAAACCACGTACATTTGCAGCATCCCACGCACACAGCTAGGCAATGCAGACATGGCCCTTCTTTCTTGAGCCTTTACATTTCCTACAAGCTCCTTGCCACTTGCTCCTGTTCCTGGAGCAAGCCTCCATCCCGCCCTGCACTCTTCCCATCCCTAGCCCAGCACACGCTTGTTTTCCACGCGATTTCAGGTACAAGTGGTTGGTTCAAAGGGAGGTGCACATATTGGCCCCATCCCCTAACTGGCGCCTCTCTGCCTGGGAAACCTGAGAGTTTCTGTCCTTGCTTATGAACCGTGACATCTGTGCATTCCTCGGGCGCTGACCCCCGGGGGCCAGAGGTCGCCCCAAGGTCAAGCAGTTTCCTCTTTCACCACCAATAGAGACCTTGACTAGAGGTAAATTATGTTGCAGTTTAAGGAAATAATTTGAAACACTCTTGTAATTATAATAAATTTTGCTGTTTACATTTTAATCTTCAACCCTTTCACCCTCTGGTTTTCTTGTTTGAGGAAAAAAAGTAGGGAATTATATATCTAGCAGAAAAATTCCTGCCACGGTGGACAGTTGAATAAATGACTTGAGTTCCAATTACACAAAAGCTCCAAGGTCTTTGTCTGCCTTCAGTGTGAGAGTGCACTTCTGTAAGTGCAAGTTCTGCTTAATCTTCAGATAAGTCTGCTCCTGCAGCAAGAATGGAAACATCACACCATGTCAGGAGCAACATGTGGTTCCCAGTTCTCCATGCTCAGTAACTGTGAAGTCACTCGAAGAAAAACCTTGAGCACCTTACTCAGGCCAAATTCCAGTCAACCCCAGTGAAATCCTGCAGTAAAACAGATTTAAACCCATGGCTGTAGGAAGAGCAGCTTTTTTACCAGGCACATGTCATCACCTGAACATTTTCTTTTGCTGCTCACAAGTGCTGATGGCGTTGGAAGTCATTCCTTCAAAAACAAGTGTTCAAGTAAGAAAAATAAAATCTTGCTGGCTTTCAGCTGGGTGCCAGTACCCGCTGTGATACTTGACAGCACCCTGCACACGTACAGTCATTCTTCATTCCCCCAAAACATACCATCATCTGAAAACTGAATGTGAGGCATCATCTGTGTTCAAAGAGTTGAAAACAGTGATGCTCCATCTTGTCCTAAAACATGAATAATCAGCCTCTCCTAAGCACAGTGCATAAGTAAAACTGTGCAGAAAAGCATTGAACCGATAGCTGGAGAGTAAAAGACTCTGTGAGAGACGCTCATTTACACAGAATTCTAATGCTAAACCTGGTCAGCTCCCGGAGACCTTACCCACATCTGTAAAGACTATGGGACATGATCCTGAGTTCTGCAGTTCTTGCTTTCCACCCACCTTCCCAGAGATCTCTGCCTCTCAGTGCACAGGTCTGGTCACCAATAACTGCAGTGTGACTAGCAAGTCTAACCGGGATTTCCCCATCTCTATTTTCTGAATGCATTAAATTAGGTCAGTGCCTTGCTCTGGAACAAACCTGGATAGATTGCTCTTTTGATCTACTAGAGGCATGCCTATCTTGCTCTGATGACGGGATATCACAGAAATCATGTGCACAGATCCTCCCAAGGAGGAGCAAATATCTCTCATTCCTATCAGCAGTGCTCAGAGACGCAGCAGCAGTGCTGATGCAGAGCCACGCCACATAACTGTACCTGGGTGGAGATGGTGTTAGTCTACAGCGCAGGGAAAAGTCTGATTGTCCAGGTTCTCTGAGGTCTTACAAAACAGCAGAGAGCAAGAGAAAATACGTCATCAAATAGGCTGGTTCACATTTCTGTGCAGCCCTCATCTGAACCTGGAGTTACTGTCCCCAGAGGAGCCAATGTCTCAGGGGACAAAGCAATCAAATCCCAGAGTTTTTTCTTCCGGGAACTCAACCACAGGAAACCTGCTCCCCCTCTAGCTGCAGACAGGAGACAAATGAATGTAACTGAAATCCAAGAACCCTGGACTAAGGACACCAGATTGTGTAGGCATCAATAGACTGTGATCATCAGCAATCTCAGTGCCACTCACTAAGAACATTTATTTAAGCAGATCCATGTTCTGAGGATACTCTGATTTATTTTCCTGCTGACCCAGAGACAGTTTTCAATATTTATGCTCAAAACTTCAACTCCCTCTCCCATTTTTTCTTGAGATTGGAGAGCTTCATGCCCTGCACACACCTAACTAGACAACAGATATGAGGAGTAGAGATCCTGGTGCTTGCTTTGCCCCACAGTATGTAGGTATGAGAGGATTCAAGGCAAGATTTTCTCTCCTGACAAGCAAATACATGCCCTAGTGACAAATTCACAGGAATCTGCTATTACTCGGAGCATTTCCTATTCTTGCATCCAAGCAGGGACTGTGATGCACAGCCACACTGTAATCATCTTGCAAAGAGGGATATTCTGTTGCTGGAGGAGTTTGATTCTACTCTTACATTGTAATACTCTCTCTCTGACTTCCATTTTCACGCAGTTACTAAAACTCTGATGGAGAGATTTTGCACCACAGGGTTAAGGATTTAATCCAGTTTATTCTAGCTGCTTTTCTCTTTCTTGAAATAGCAAAGTTGTCCATTAAAATATTTTGGTAGACATTCAGCAAACAGCTGATGCTTAGGTAATCCTGTGGATTACAGGAGAGCATCGTGGGGAAGCAAATGCAGAGGGTAGGTGATTCATCTTCCTCACCTGTGCATTCCTCAGAGTGTCTGGTACTCAGATGAAAATGAAACATGCTGCCTGTTCTCCATGTACTGGCCTCTTCCAGGTCACTCATAAAGCAAAACCTGGTTGTACTGGGATAAACTGAGCTGTGAAGCAGTTCCAGGAGAGGGAAAACTCAATCCCAGCAGACAAATGGGGGAAAACCAGAGTGCACAGAAGAGCTGAGCTGGGATGCCTCGTGCTCTCTTCAGTCTGACTCCAAATGGACATTTTGCTGTTTATCTGAGAGCGCTTGCAGCAATAAAAAGGGTTCTAACACCTGTGATGTTCAAACAGTATAAACGTCTCTGCTTGCTCTCACTCCCTGGGTTCTGACATTTGTCTCACTTACTCTTCCTGTGGGCTGGACAATTCAGGAACTGAACTTCTGCTTCTGTTCAGGCAGTGCAGATCACTCATGTCTCTCTTGACTGATTTAACCCTTTTAACCTCCCGTATCTCCATCAAACATAGAGCTTTTTTTGCCATGTATGATAGCGCTGCCAGGAACCAGTGTGTCCTGATGGTGAAACTGACACCAAGAGGAGAGAACCACAATTGTCAAAGGAACTGGAGAACCACAGAAAAGAGGAAGAGTTTTGGCTGTGTCCCAGGCGGGGCTTGGCGCGCAGTGAGCACAGCCGTCAGCTGGCACCACGGCCTGCTGCTGGTGGGCCACGCAGGCACGGTGGCGGCCGCACGGGACAGGTTTTCACACAAGTGACCTGTTCATTCAAAGGAATCGCTGTGAAAAAGACATCTTTCTTCAGCCCGATGAAATCAGGCTGCGGTACATTCTCCCTGGCCACTATTTATTTTATAAGTGTCCTGCATGTAATGAAAGGAACAATCTTTCTTGCCATCTGACTTACTGAAAGGCACATTCTGTGTGTTCAACAGTTTCAGAGAGCTAATGGCAAAGTGCACATTACTAGAGCAGCACTGAAAGCATTTGTAAACATCATCATCATCAAAGAGGCCTAGAGCTGCAAAGGCTGTTTTTTGCCTTGTGAGTTTATGTCTGTAAATGACTAATTGGTAAAGTTTTATCTGCAGAAGGTGGTTGGTGGTGGAAGATATTTACAAGAAAGAAAGCAGGAAATAATTCATCTTGAGAAGCTGGATCTAACCTCAGACGTTTGTGAATTAAAATGGGCTTTAAAAAATATGTTTATTTGCTTTTAAAATGTATTAAAAATACAACCTCGGTGTTCATGAATGAGAAATGGAAACATGCAGCCAGAGGGTACAGGAAAGCCTGGGAAGCAGGTGAGTGTGGGGCTGCGGCCGTGCTGAGCCCCTCGGGGAGCAGTGCAGCACTTGCACCACTCCGCACTTGTTATGCATTTATTCAAACAAGATACCAAGAAACCAAAGCTCAGCTGTGGAAAGTAACCACTTTCATTTTATTGCTTTATGTAACCCACCAAAAATTCTTCCTCTTTGAAACAAAAGCAAGAACAACAAAACCAAACCAGAGTGCTGGTGTTGTAAGATAGAGAGCAGTATTTTCCTCTAGGCCATAGAGCTGTTAAAATCATTTCAAATGAGCTTGGTGTTTAGTCTTCACTGCAGGAAACACTGCTCTACCTGTCTGAAACAGCTCTTATCGGGAAAACAACGCCTACTACCTCTGCTGAAACATCAAGGGGTGACTCTTTAAAACGGTTATACGGCCTTTAAAAAGTACACAAAATAAAGGAACAGCAAGGATGTTGAAATTCCTATTAGTTAAATGGCCTCCTAGGCTTTCATTGGATTATGGATGTATTTAACTAATAGAAAACATCACTCAGTCTGATTCCTGTCTTAGAAGCAAAATAGGGATAATTTAGTATCAAGAGTGATTAATGTCATTTACTTACCCATTTTGCTAGAGCTGTTACTGAATTTAAAATACTACTCGCAAATTAAATATTTTACAACCATTTTGCTCCTAATTGGTTGCAGATCACAGATTTCCTTAAACATAATGGCTGCTGAGGTGGAGGGGTTTGCAATGCGCATTGTTCTTTTTACAATCGCTTTTGACATATTGAGAATTCGTTTGATTTTGATTAATTTCAGTTAAACGAGATGAGGGTGTTCTCAGCAGACCGTCTTCTGGAGCAGTGTGTTCTTTCAAAGTGTGGTTCAAGTGTGCACCATTCTTCACCATATTAATTTGCACTCCCTGCACTGTCTGTGTCCGTCTGTGACAGTTTGAATCAATGTAGTTTAAAGAGATGCTATCTTGATTGTTCCTTGAGCAGTAACAGGATAGTTTAACATACCCTTAATAAAAACACACACCATCACGTAATGAGTCTGAAGGTTTTAGGGATTTCTTTTGATTTCTTTTAACACAATATTTAAGTCCAAACGAGAAGTCCAGAGCACACATCTTCTATGTGAGCAGTGCAGAAAAGCTGAGTATCTCTTTCCAGGAGGTGAACCAGTAGTAATTCTCAGTGTCAGTGTCTTCCGAGAGTTGTGCTGAAACCAAGACAAGGTCTGCCAAGAGCCAGCTGGGAGCAGTGAACGAACTGCACCGTATCTGAGTCAGCTCCTGTCGGACAAAGGTTACATGCATGCTTGGAAGAAACCCTAATAGTCAGTTTCAAATGTTATCCAGGTGTTCTTAATGGGGTTGTTGGTGTTTTGGTTTTTTTTAATCACTGCTAGGCATACATCTCTCCTCTCCTAAATTTTTAAATGAGAACAAGAAAAGCTGAGCTGAGACATAAGGATGCCAGAAGCTTCCTCTATCAGATCTTAAGAGAGTGATTTTTCTCTTAATTTTTCAACCATGTAAAGGATTTCAGTTGTGTTTACAGTACCAAAGGAGTTTCCTTCTGAGCTTAGGACAAAAAATGAGCTCCCTCTGGTTTCTGCCACGAATTGCAATTCTTCCACTTCACTGCCAACATCAAATGAAGTACCTGGAAGAACTGGTGAATGATGCTGCCCCGAAGTCTCTCACCCTATTCTCTATCTCCGCGTCATCAGTAACCGGGCAAGACTCAGCCCTTTCCGGACGACGCAGCGATTCCCCCGCATCGTCCGTCCGCAGTGGAGCTGACAGCCCCGCACCGCCGCGGGGCGCCCGCCTCGCCCAGCGCAGCCCAGCACCGCCCCCCCCCCCCCCCCGCTGCTCGCCGCAGCAGCCATGCGCGGGCTGTATTTGCCCCTTCCTTTCCCAATTCAAACATTTGCTCCCTGATCATCCAAATATTGATTTAAAAGGTCTTTGAGGTCGTTTGGGAAAACGCATTTGAATGTTTTAAGTGTGGACTCGGTCCACTGCGAGGAATACCTGGAGGGCTGAGACCAGCAGGGACCCTCTGCACTCAGCTTGTGCCAAATTCTCTGCAGCGCTTACTAAAATCGTGCAGTCAGAAAGATGACGTTGTGGGTAAGGACTATTTTTAAATGTTTCGAAAAGATACTGCTATCAGTTGGATCTTAGCTGATGGTCCCTACGATCGAAACTCCACCTTCGCCAGCAGAAAGCTGCCGCTCTGCAGCAGTGTTGCCAGCAGAGCTCTCTGGTCCGTGCAGGTTTGGCTGAGGGCTCACAGCGGGTCGGAGCGCTCACTGCACAGTTCGCTGTCCCTGCGGGCTGTTGTTTTCCAGGTACGGATCTCAGTGGGTGCAGAAGCTCAGCTCCCACAGAACGGCTCCCAGCTGCACGCTGCCGCACTGAAGCAGCACTTCCCAGTTTCGAGGTGTATTAATACCCAAATGTCATTATTTCTTTTCCCCACTGACATGAAAGGCACACAGAACGACGTGAAGGAGCTAGCGGTATAAGCTGAAATATTTCTAGGGGCTCCTTTACACCTTAAGCACCCACTGCTTCCCTGTGGTTAAATGCACACTGTGTGCAAGATATTAACCAAAGAAAATCTGTCATTGCAAAGATTGCAGGGCTTGTTCATTCATTTGTTTTCATTTTCCGCTTGTGCCGACAAGGTCTCGCTTACCTCGTTCACTATCTCTCATTGTAAATGATGAGGAACAGTTGATTCTAATTAAAGGAAGGTGATCTGCTCAGTTGGACAGTCAGGAAGCTGGATGAGAACCACTGGGCGATATGGGACGTGTAGCTGAAGCACCAACCTTTGGTGCACTTGACTAACAGGTATGCAGCTTAAGAGAAAACGGCTGAACTAAATGACAGCATCAATTGTTTTGGATTTATGAGACAAGAAACCCAGATGAATTTTGAGGTAATGGGAAATTAATCTCGAAACAAAGTTTTTAATAATATTACTTAAAGTTAATCCTTGTGGGTGCTACTGAGCAATACAAAGATTAGATTTAACTTTGGAAGCACTCACTAAGGCTGCAGGTTTAAAACAAGCCAATATTGGTTAACAGCTAAAAGCAATGGAGCCTTCAGTTCTAGCCTGTGATGCAGCAGCCGTGTGAGCAGGACAGAGAGCACTTCTCTGCAGGTTCTGTTTCCTTTGGAGGGAAAGTTTATGACACAGTCAAACTGGATGCTCAGACACTCGCGCTCCCCCCGAGCCCCCAATTTAGGCTGAAGATTCATAAGTTTTTTGAACGAAACCATTTGTTTGATAATCAAACCATAACTCCTTAATTCTGCTTGCGTAAGTCAGCCTCTTTTACATGCACAAACTGCATCTGTACAAGTGTTTACTGGTGGGACTTTTTAGCTAAAAAAACATGATTCCAACGTTTATCAGGGAAACAAACCCCCCTGCTAACACTGCCCAGAGATGCGCTGCACTTGCACCTCTGCAGACACCTTCTTTCTTGGCACGAATCTCACAGATAACCTAAGAAAGAGGAATCCTTTCTGCTGATCTATTCCCACATTAAATCCTTGGTGCAGCAGAGATGTGTCCCTCAGGTCCATCTCCCTCAGCACCCTGCTGCCCGCCCCGTGGCTCTGTGCTCACACATCCATAGCAGCAGGCAGCGCTGCCGGGTGGCTGTGGTGCTGCCTTCGTTCTCTGGTTCGTTTTCATGAACATCACACAGATCCGTGCACTGAAATGGCTGCAGGATAACTATGCTGGAGATCTCAAACAAATGAAATTCCTAAACTGTTATGATTAAACCAGTGAATGAAGGAAATAACCCTCCTCATCCCATGCTCTCCAGACAGCGTGTGATACACTTCACTTTGTTTTGTTTTGCTATTAAAAAGCACAACTGCTTAAAAATCAACAGCTAGGAAACAGATTCGGAGAGGAGGGAAGAACTGAATCCCAGATTTGGCTTCCGATGGAGTTCTCTGGATTTTCTTTTTAGTACATACGTAGAAAAAAAGAATGTTCTGGACATTAAAAGAAAGTGAGATCCTGCAGTGCGTTTTGTCACTGCGGCACACTCCAAAAACTGCTTGCAGTCCCAGCACAGCCCTGCTGTCTCCCCGGCCGGCCGAGAGCGCGCTTTCATTGTCCGATGCAGGAAAACAGCCTTGATACTTGTGCTGCAATAAGAGGTTACAGCGCACAGCCACAACGGCTACACAACAGAGGAGCTCATCCTAGGCATTTCAGGGAGGGATTTTGTTCGTAAGTGTTCTGTTTTAAAACGCACACAAACAATGCTTCTGCAGTGGTGGAAGGATGAGCTGTCCGAAATCAGCTGCTCCTGGAAAAGGTTCTTCCTGTTCAGAATTTGGTTAGTCAGAAACTCCGAAAGGTCTGAATAGAAAATACCCAGGAACCCTGCTGAAGCACCTTCTGATCAGGCAGAAAGTTCTGCACAGTAGTCTGAATTAATACAAAATAGTTGGGGCACTTCGCTCTGGCTAAAAATCGTGCATGAAATTACGAAGCATTTGAACTGTGATTCAAGTAGAATTTTACACCAAACTATCTGTACATATTCTCTTAAAAATATTAGATAGAAAATAAATGATCATTTAAAAGGCTCTTTGTGTTGTTGTGTTTTTTTTCTCTGTGTGGCCCCACTTAAACGATCTCACTCAAAGCAGCGCACTTTTGAACGAGTAACCTCATCTCTCAGTGTTACGCTGATGAACTCATTTCAAACAAACGTAGCTCAGTGCCAACACAGTCTCAACAAGAAGTAGAATTACACCAACAAATATCAAACAAACAGCTTGAAACTGCATGAAAACCGAGACTGGCAGATTCCTCAAACAACTAACAGAGGAACTTCGGCTTGTTTGTCGCTTTGGAGCTTTTCTCTGCTCAATACCCTTTTCTGATGGAACGCTGTCACGTTCTTTCTGCTGTTAAATTGAAACGAAGCTTTCAGGCACAGCCACGAGTTTTCTTTTAAATGACGATTCAGCACTGCTGTTCACGTTTATACCCATGCCAAAGCCCCGCAGGATTTCTTTTAGCTAACCTTCATCCCCTTTCTGCTCCTGTGTTGGTCTCTGCTAGAAAGCAAGTCAGCTGTAATTACTTACAGGTGAGTTACTCCATATCAATGAAATAGCTCCGTGAAAACAACGGCACTGAATTGAAATGTAGATGACAGAAACACATTGATTTATTGTACATGGATTTCTAAATGCTTAACGACCCCTCTCTCTTCCCTCACCGCTGAAGGAAGGAAGATCCGGCAGGGAGCGGTGGGCACGAGGTCCGCCCGCCCGTCAGCCCGTCTCGCTCCCGCGCGCTCCGGGGCAGGATGAGATATGAGCTCGGTTAAAGAGCTGCCGAGGAAAAAGCCTCGTTCCTCGTTTCCAAAGCCCGGCGCTGGCCGCAGCGAGGCACGGCGCCCGCACACCGCCGTGACACTCACTGAAAGATGATTTTTTTCACTCCGTTGTGCTTTTTTTTAAAGTGTGGGTAACTCCACCCATAACTCTGTAACTTCCCACTCACTCCATCCTTTTTAACCTTTTAAGCACTGCTCCTGACCTCCATCCTCCCTGCCCCTGCAGAAGGCGTTTTCGAACCCCGTCCGTTGTTACCACCCGGATGCCGGCAGCTGCACAAACAGCTCGGTGCTGGGGGCTACAGGGACCCACTCACCCACGTTGGGCTGCTCCGAGGGGCTCTTTTGCCTTTCTGTTCACGTATTTGTTGTTATGATTGTTCCTTTTTTATTTTATTTTATTTTATTTTTTCCAGGGGAGGGACAGGATTTTGTTTTGTTTTTACAGCAGCCATCCAGAGCCCTGGGTATTGATTTTCGGGCACATGAAAGGCATTTTTTACAGGCCTTCCCCGTGGAAGGGAGCAGCAGTAAAAGGTGATACCACCCACTCCGAAGGAATGCTGTGCATGCAATTAGGAGCGAGCTCCCGGCCGGGGGGGTTAGAATTCAAAGCGAGGCAGAAAACTCCCCACCTCCCACCAACAACAAATCCATTAAAACTACCAAAGCCATCAATACTAATCAATGCGTCCCGCCGCCCTCAGCCGCTCCGGGGCCGCGCTCCGGCCGCCCGCAGCCCCGGGGCTCCGCCCGCC
>JAPSGF010000064.1:331641-411107 GCA_035772895.1 Perdix hodgsoniae | reverse complement strand
CTTTTTTCTTTTTTCTTTTTTCTTTTTTCTTTTTTCTTTTTTCTTTTCAATTTAGAGAAAAAAATGTAACAGATCCATTTTAGAGTAAATCTTGCACAGAAGGCCATCACTTGGAGAAGTTTCTAACTGATTTATAATTTCTATTGGGAAGTCTCTGAAGCATGCTGTTGTCCAGAGCCCTTTTTCTGTTGTACTACTGGCAATTATGATGAGCAGTGCAATATTAAAAGGGCATTGGCTGGCAGAAACATGACCCCCTTTAGCAGCCCACCCTGTTCAGAGTGGGCAAACAACCCTAAAATAGATGCCTCCTTCAGTGTATTTATGCACGTGTGTGAAATAAGGTTTTATACATGTGGGAGTGGTTTTGAATAAGGAGAGATTCTGGGTTATACATTTTATATGTACTTACATATTAAAGAGCCGGAATAATTTAAACACCTTCTATTGAAAATGAGCTATAGGCATTTCTGGGGGCTTTCAGGGCATCACATTACCAGATTTGTTTACTAATATCTTGTGAGTAATTCATTATTAATTTTCTATGTACTTCCATATAATATCTGCATTGAAATTTTACAGTGATTTCTTTATAGTCTTTTTCCTTTACAGAAACATTTCCATATGTATTTAAGGTGGTCCTTACCAATATCTGTGGGGATTTAAGGCTGTTGATTTGTTTCCGTGAATCTGCTCCTTTTATACTGTGATTACTTTTTTCGAGTGGTGTCACACAGACATCTGTGAGATAGAAGCACAGATACTAATATTTTTGTATACAAAGTCTAATAATCTCTGTAACATTTTTCCTTTGTAGCAAAGCAGGCAGTGTGTATTTACACCATTCTAGGCTTTTTGGTCTGTGCTAGTCAACCACTACAAAATACTCAGCACAATTAAGAAAACTCGTGAAGGAACAGGAAGGGGCTGGCACTCAGTGATTTATTTAAATTGCAGAGTTGAGATTCATTGAGCGACCAGTCTGTTTTTTGTGGAAATGTGTCCATTTGGGGATGCAGAGTTAGGCCCCTTCTTTTATTCTCCGTTACTGTAGCAAAATATTTTCTTGTATAAAACCTTCATAACATACCATGCCTAGATACACTGGGCGTGTAGGAAAAGCCCTGAATGCCTTGGTTAACAAGCCAGGCTAACAGTGCTCTCTCTCTTCCTCTTTCTCCCTCCCTTTCTTTTTTTTTTTTTTTTTAACTCACTTTTTGTTGTTGTTTTTTTTTACCTTGTCTAATTACGACTGCAAATAAACTTTGTCATGCAGAGTTTTACTGGGGGCTAAACATAAAAACGTTATTGTGGTTAACACTGTAATGTAGCAGTCCCTTACAAAAGGATGCAGGGCAGCTGTGCAGAAGTGACAGTGGCTGCTGGTATCGCTGGCTCTGACAATGTTGCACTACTGTCTGCACAAATAAAGCAGTGCAATAATATTGTCAAAGCATTTGGTTCCAGTCCTAATACATCCTCATGATCAGTTACTGTTGCACACCCAGCCCCTGACATGATGGGATTCTGCAGACATTTAATACATTCTGGCAGGGAACCATCCCCCTGCCCTGATTTCTTATACGCATGCACACATCCACACACACCCTGCCATAAATGCTCAAATGTGTGCAAAAAAAAAATTGAGATCATGTAGAAATTGACCAAAAAAAAAAAATCCCTACCCTCGTGTGTGTTTGTTGGGTTTGTGTTTAAGCTGAGTGGTTGTACAGAAATTCTTTGGGTTTTGTTCCCCATTTTGACTGTTTTAGTGTACAAAATGGATTGCCCTTTCTGCCACTAGTGTGGGTTTGTGTTTCCAAGTTGTAAAATAAAAAGCTGGCCTATTCACATCCTAAAGCCCTCTTGTCCTCCTTTAGAGCAATCACCACCTTTAAAAATAGCCTAAGCAAGTTCGAGTATTATCTTGTGTCTGCTTTAAAAATTAGTTTTATGAACCTAAGGATGTTATTGTGTTGAGAATTCAGTGACTTTAATACGTACGTGTGCATTCATGGGCAATTTCTTTTCTGCTTCCTATTAATAGATTTTTCAAATTCCACCGTATTTCGCTTTTAGAAGAATTACTGCTATGATTAAAGCAATATTGATACCTTCATTTACGTAAAAATAAAAAAGGAGGCACCTAATAATCAATACATTTTAGAAGACGATCTTTCTCTGCACATCTCAGTAACAAATATGAAGTGGGTCTGAGAGACACAGGGATGATGCAGGCCTAGGAACAGCAATATTGCATTCAGAATTGATCTTTAAATAACAATATGCTGGTGACTGTCACTCGTGCTGTAGTTGGAGGCAGACATGGTATTTTCACTTGCAGCTGCTAAGAAAGGGGGTTGGAGGCTGGGGGATGGGACCTTTCTCTCTTTTTTCCTGAAGCCTTGAGCTGTTACCTTGGGAGCAAAGGGTGGGGGTGGGGAGAGCTATCATATGGGAAATTAAATCTAGGTAAAGGAGCATTTTCAGATTGGATTGCACACCCCGGGCCAGGCCAGGGTCTGCATGCTTGCGAGTCACAGGGAGTCAGAAAATGGAGAACCACATCCTAAGGGAGGGATCCCAGTTGAGAAGGACGAGGGGAAGCTGTGTCCCCCGTATTACATTCGTGTTCCTCCATGTGCAGGGAGCAAACAAAAGACACCTTCTCTGTCCCTGTATTTCTGCTGGGGAGTCGGAGTCTGCCAGCCTCCCTTCCACACTCAGAGAAGAATGCTGAGCCCTCCCAAGTGGAGGCTGGGGGACTGACGGTGGCTGCAGAATGCTTCCTGTGCCTCAGTGGAGGTAACACGGCTCTGCGTGGCTGCCTCTCTCTGGAGTTCTTCTTTTCCTTCATCTCTGCATTGTCTATAGCATGGCTACCATTTCTGTGCTCGTTAAGGAATGAGGAGGCCTATTTAGCATAGGGACTTTTCTCTTCTAATTTTTGCTTAATTAAGAAGTGGGAGAAAGTGAAATCTGTAAAGGCTCTGTGGGTAGGGGCTCTTCACCTCCACCATCCATGAGAACAGAACAGAGTCCAGAGCAGAGGCACAAGAGCCCAGCACTGCCTCTGGCCAAGGAGATCAGAGGGTACGAGGAGGCCCAGTGAGGCGCTGGGAGCCACGCTGGTGCAGGCAGTGCTGGGCCATGTGCATGATGAGCATGTCTGTGCGTGGAGCCCATTGGTGGGCAGGAGCAAATGGCAGCAAAAGCCCTGGTGGTGCTGACACCAGACTGTAAGATGGCCTCTCAGCCATGTCAGCCTCAGTTGGTGCTGGAGAAATCCTGGGGGGAATCTAGACATTGTTGTTTTTCTGTATAAAGTTAGGTCTCTACAAACAAGATGGTAGCTGCATTTGGCAACCTCCCATGGCAAGGGCACTTGAGGTATGTGATGTAGGGGAAGGCCTGGGTGATGACAAGGACCATGTCCTGCTCTCAGAGGGCTAGGGGACACCTTCCCAGGACTGCCTGCCTGCTGCGACCGAGCCGCAGCCCTGCGAGGCCCTGGGGTGTGGGGGTAAACGACAGGGTTCCCTGCAGATTGGGGCCTGGGATGGAGGCTGCACATTCCAAACCCTCCCTTCCCCACTTGCTCACTCTCCTTTTTTTTTTTTTTTTTAACCCTGCCTGGCTGAGGAATGTAATAGCGAAGGAAAAAAAAAAAAAAAAAAAAAGCAGGGGGGATTCGGAAGCAAAGGCCCCCTTCAGGAGTCTGTATTTGTGCAAGGGAAACCATTTGCATGTGTGTGGAGATGCCAGAGTTTGTCTCCAGTTGGGTCGGAGGGGGAGGGCGAGGGAGGAATGCGGGGAATCAGGTCGGGCTGCGGGGGGAAGGGCTCCGGCAGAGCCTCCATCCTGTTGTTGCATAAACTTGTTAAAAGAACCCCTCCTCTGTGGAGGCAGCACACATAGAGTATTAGTGTGGTGGAGGAGGCCAGACCTGCGCCCTGACTACACAACCAATTGGAGCGGAAAGTGAAATCAGATGGTTTAAGTTTTCAGAGGCGATTTTTTTTTTTTTTTCAGGGGGACTTTTGGAGTCACTGCATGTAGTGCTCGATCTGTGTTAAGGTCGCTCTCGCAGCTCTCGGGTGCTCTAGGGACAAGAAGTGGCTGGGGAGAGCAGGGGTCAATGGTTCCCCTCTTGTGCCCTCCCTCTCGGCCCCAGATGCAGGGATGGGACTTGGGGAGGACACACAGCCCCTGCCCTGCTCAGGGCCTTTGGGATTTTAACGGGGGGAGCCCATGCCCTGCTGCAGGGAACAGCTGTTGGGGGCTCACAGTGTGGCTGGGGGTCCCCAAGGTTGGCCCCGCGCTGTGCCTTCACCAGTTGAAGCAAGTACTAAGAGTGGTGCTGTCCTGCACACACAGGGCCAGAAGTGGGATTGTCATTTCCAAAGAGATAGGATTTAGCCCCCTATTTGCTCCTGTATTTCATACTGTGAGGGCATTTTGTGTTGTTGTATTTTTTGTTGTTTTTTTCCCATCAGACAGCAGAGTGCTGGTAAACACCATGCAGAAAAGCCGTATTGTGGGGTTACAAAGTCTAGGCTGTTTAAGGAGCTCTGTCGTTCCTTTTAACGGAGCTCACTGACGCAGATCTGATTTCTGCCAGCTGAGGAAATGTTGCTGTTGAGAAAAGGGTTATTGAAACCCACAAACTAAATATTATAAGCAAGAATTAAATGGCGGGACATTTTGGAGTGTAATCCTTCCTGATGTTAGGGGAGGAGATGTCAGCCTATATCAGGGGTGAAGTACTGCTAAGTGGCAGTGGGTGACAGTCCCCAGGCCAGCGGGTCAGACATGCAGAGCAGGCGGGGCGCCCAGGGAGGACTCCCAGCCCTTCCTCTCTGCAGTCTCACACCTGGACAGGTTGACTCTTGTGTGGAAGCAAGAATCCCCTTTTTCTGTGGATGGATTTGCAGTAACTTGCTAGATAGACTTAAGGAGTCCGGATTGGAATGCTAAGAATTCTCTTTCTGAAAAAAAAAAAAGGGGGGGGGGGGGGGGGGGAGGGGGAGAATTAGAAAGGCAATAGAAAAGCAACACTTCCCAGTTTTAAAACAATGGAGAAGTCTAAAATCAACTCTCAGCTGCTTTCAAAGTGTTGGCTCTGACCATTGGTAATAGCGTCAATTCCACTGCAGAAAAGTTATCATGGACTACGTAATGCATTTAATTGCAAGATGGCTTTTAAATGGCCTCCTTTCCTTGGGCTAGTTAAATGGCTGAGGCTGGACTGAGGCTTTGTTGTCATGCCACATTATGTGAAGCTGCAACCCAGAGGAATATGTAAAACACACACTTGCCCAAAGTGGCACCTTTAACCACAAGAAAAAGCAATCAGCAAGGAATGGAAAGGAAAATGGCTTCCAAACTAAACCAGGTCTACTCTCACAAGGAGCAGGAGGCCTCTAAGCTCCTGAGAGTCAGTTCACTGCTTTATATTTATTCCAAAGCTTTGTCATAGGGACACTTCAGTCTGTCTGCATCAGAAAAGAGAGCTTAAACAGAAAGCAACAACTCCACTACAGTTAAAGATCCCCCCAGCACTGCCAAAAGAAAAAAGATCTTCAATTCTTGAGCAACATAGAGTGTTATTTCCATACTAGTATGGGTGACATTTCCATTCAGTTTCTATAACTATGATTAAAGGCAAGAGAGGTTTCTAAACATATCTAGAGATGTTGAGCCTCCTGGAGTATAAATAGCGTGCATTTCATAATCTCGTGTTTAAACATTTATTTTAAAATAACCCCCATATACATTCCAGAGATGCCTCCCTGCTATAGAACATGGATTGACCCGGGCTTTGCATATTGTTTGCAAACTAGGGAAATATTACTGCTGACGGAAGCAGCCTTTATTTTTCCTGTCTTGTAAAATAAATAAATAAATACCGTGGGCTGCCCTGTGCCAGTGCACCACGTGGAGATAAAGGAATTCCTGAGGCGCATCTAGGCTCTCAGTGCAGACCCAGAAACATATTGTGACTTAGTTGCCTTTCCTTGGACCTTAACTTCTGGCTGATGTTTCTAATTACATCCCTTACTCTTTCCTGCTACAACTGTAGCTTCTGCAGCTACTAAAATTCTGAAGTTGTGTAGACATTGTCAAGTTCTGCTTTCCCCCAATATTACTATTGACTAGCAACGGGACTTGGTGTGCGAGTTGAACATTTCAACTGTGAACTCACCAGTGGACCAGTGGAGAAGTTAAATGGTGTGTGTTAAGCATAAGTCTTGTTTGAAACACCATTGAGGCTGAAGAGTGGAAAACACATGGTAAACATAAGCAAAGTAGAGACTGGGTGGGAATAGATGGAAAGCCCAGTTGCATCTTTTTTTGTCTAGGTTGCAGGGACTGCTGAGCAGCAGAGTGGCTGGATTAAAACCTGAGGTTTTGCCAAGGTAACAAAAATACTGAAGTTTTATAAAACTTCTGAGCTGCTTACAGCAATCTCTGTGAACATGGCCTTTTAATTAGTTTGAGCAAAGGTTAATACAAATAAACAATGTGGAAGAAAGATCCCCATTTGCTTCCAACAGGCGTCGCAAAGGATGGTGATAGGGAGGGACTGGTGCAGACTGGAGATTTTGTGTATCAGGTCATTAGAAAAACAAACAATTAATGGAGCTTCTCCTGTTCTCTTTTCTCTGGCATGCCCTTAGTTTTCAGCTGCTTTGGGCAAGTCAGGCAACATCAAAGGGGGTGCAGGGCTGCCTCACACCAGCATGCCAAATGCCAGGAATCTCTAATGGTAAAGACCAGATCAATGTGGTATGCATAAATTAGCCATGAAACCATGAATTAGGGGATTGTCTCTCCACTACTGCTCTTATTTAATCCACTGCAAAGTAGGCTGAGGAAAGAGAATCTGACAGCATCGAAATAATGAGCTGGTTTGGGATGGCTTGGAAATGAAGTTTCCCTCATCTTCCCGTACTCTTAAGTACTCCTACGTGATGGAAGCACTAGGCAGATTTACTGGGAGCCAGAATGCAGAGGACGAGCCTAGCTGACAAAGCAGCCCTGAAGCTGGAGGTGTGCAGGCCTCTCCCTGGGATTCTTTTCTGTGGCCGTTGGTGCATTTAGCACCAAGCCGGCTCCAGCTGAAGACTGTGCCATCCAGCCTAGGACAGAAAAGTGCTGGGGGAGGAGAGGAAACAGATAAAAACAAAACAAAAACAAAGAAAAAAACAGCCAGCCCTGGAGATACTGTTTCGCTTTCTGATTCTTGGTGGTTGTGTACTTAATCCTGTGATTGCTAATGAAAGGTGGGATTTTTTAAAATACTGGGCTCTCTAAGTTGGACAGCATTGGAAAGGAAGTTCTCTGTGTGCTCAATGTCTGTTACTAAGAGGTTCAAAATACAATCGTCGGTTAATCAAATAAATAGCTCTTCCCAGCTGCTAACAACTCAGGCAACTAATTGACTGAGTTTATTAATGAAGGAGAGAAAACTATGCAGAAGAAATGTGAGAACTGAAGACAGAGGTATAGAATCCTTAGAAAAAAGTTCGTACTGGTGTTAAGTACATCCTGGGAGAAAGCGGGGGCAGGGGTTTGAGCCATTCCTTCATCCCAGACTCCAGGGTGCTGCAATCCACGGGGCACTGCGCTACTTTCTAACTTTTTACCCCTTCCCCATTTACAGGCATGGAATGAAGCTCCCTCCAATCACCTGTCGCAAGAAACATTATCCAGCTTCCTAACCTTAAGGATGAGACCCTATCAATATTGCCTCTGCTTTTGTGCTCAGGGTAGTAGTGCAATATTGCTTATAGGGTCTTTTCTTTTGAGGGTATTCTTCATGGAGAGAAGACAGCCACAGCAGGAAAAATTAATCCTATGTGCCCATCGAGTTAAGGGAAAAGTTGTGAAATACCAAGCATTGTTAGATAGGCAAGTAATTGTGCAGAGATGTTATGTGTGACAAATAATCATGCTATTGTGGTGACTCAAGTTGTGAGTAATGGGCATATTTTTGATGCTATCACACAGGATTCAAAATGGCCTTATGTTTAAAAGGCACAAGCAGTGACTGAAACTGCAGAAACTCATAGCGTCTCCATTTTAAAACAGTACAAGTCCCGAGATGTTTGAAGGGTGCCTATTTTACATAACAATGTAAACACCCACCAAGGGATGGGAGGAGATATGCAGCCACACTCGGCTGTTCCTGTGCCTGATCCTAGCCCGAAAACCAGTGCTGTGCAAAGCAGAGCGTTGCACGAAGAGCCCGAGGCTTTAATCCCAATAACCTCCTCAAAACAAAGCTCGTGCCTCTGCCTGGCGAACGCGGCCGGGCCCCGCAGCCCGGGCTTGGTGCAGGCACGGCTGGGCTGGGCACTGCCCCCAGCCCCTCCCGAGAGCTGCTTACGGAGGTACGTGGGAAAGGAGCAGGGCCGGGGGTGTTCAATCTCAATCTCCTCTCCGCTTTGTGAGAAATCAGCTGGGGGCTGACAGCAGCCGGGCTGGCCGGGTGGGTGGCCTTGCCTTCCATTTCAGGTGGTCGCCGCGGTCCCTTTCGGGACCTCTGGGGCCCAGGCAGAGGGGTGGTGGGAGGAGATTGGGGCCGGCTCGGGGTGCGGCGGAGCGGCCGCAGCCGCGGGGATTTCTTAGCCGCCCCCGGGCAGCACGGGGCCGCGTTCTCTCCACGGCGGTGGGCGCGGGAGGGCGAGAAGCCCTACAGGACCGCCGCCTCCCGTCTGCTCGCCCGACCCCAGCCCTGCCCTCTGTTTAACCCCTCGGGCATCACTCCGAGGGGAGGCGACCAGCTAAGGGACAAAGCCAGGAAATACCACCCCTTCCCCGCCTCAAAGCCCGGGCTCTCCCTCCGTGCCCCAGTCCGGCGGCCGGGGCTACCGGGCGGGCTGCCCCTCTTTCCCTGTTGCACTACTGTCACGGTCGCAGCGAGCAGTGCAATAATGAAAGGGCGTCAGTGCGCCGGGGAGCGGCGAGAGCCGGGCCCAGCCGGTGTAACAGCGGGCGGGGAAGAGACGGGCCGTCGGGCCGGGCCCCCGAGAGCCGCTGGAGCGGGACAGGGGTCGCCGCGCTGCTCGCTCTGTCGGAACGCGCAGGGCGAAGGGAGCGGGCCGGCCTCGGCCATCCGCCTAAATAAAGTGCCTTCCCACGTTCCCGTCGCTGCCTTTCCTTCCGGGCGGGTTTTCTTGCAGGTCTCCAGCCCCTCCTGCCTCCCCAGCGGCGGCCCCTCGACGGTTTTTTGTCGGGCCGTCCAGCGTGCTAATAGCCCACTTGTTCTTTGTGGGAAGAGGGTGAAAACAGAAAATGAATGTCTTCCTTAGCCGAGCAGCCTGAAAAACAGGCTCGAGGCATGCCCTAGTGCTGGGTTCAGCAGTGGGGCTGGGGGAAGCATGGGGCGACAGAGGAATGGTTTACAATAGTGGACATCAGACCAGCAATGCGGCCAGGAGCTGTGCTGGGAAGGCCAGGATATAGTCCTTTGGTTAGTAGCGGGCACGGTGAAATGGATACTTCTATAGATGAAGGCTGGGGAGGGGTATTTCCTTTAGCGAAGGACCTTTCCACTCTGGCCTTTTGAACCTGCATTTCTCGACCCTGTTTTTGCTTCATCATGAATTTTTGCAGAGGAAGGTGAGTGCAGAAAGCAAACCAGCTGGAGAAGGGGAATGCAATCTAATCCTGATGAAAAGGCTTTTCCAGTCTATGCATAATTTCCTATTTCTGTTGGATTCTCTCTTTCTTCCAACTCTCACATGCACAAGCAGATATAGAAGCTGAATCCTTCCCTGCCGTCTCCCTCCCAGGGAAAAGTCAGCCCCTTCCCCAGCCTACCTCCAGGCTTTGCACACACAAAATGGCTGCAGCAGCCTGTGGGTGGGCATGGAGAGCTCAGGAAGCTGCTTTTCTTTTTCCCCACTGCCTGCCCAGGAAGCCCTTCTGCTTTTCTTTTCTGTGGCATTTTGCTCTTGCATAGCTCTGTGCAAATCAAGGGGGTCTCCAACGTGTGAGCTATGCATGGAATGGGAGCTGGGGAGGGAAATGGACAGTTTGCATGAGAAGGGGATCATTCGGGCCCCAGTGTTTATTTTTTTGCTGACCTTCTGGGGATATGGTCAGTGAGAGCTGTGACAGCTGCTGGAAGCGGCAGGGGCTTTGAAGATTGTGAAGGTTGTGACCTCGAGGCCCCTTTCCTCTCTCTGTCCCAGGAGCTGCTGAGTCAATCATGGAAAAGGGGAGGTGAAATGGGGGCTGCTCTTTAGCCATTTTTCAATTGGTGAATGAAACAGGAAAGGACAAATGCAAGAAGAAAAAAAGAGCCATTACTTCCACTTTGGTGCATTACTGAGAAGGAGGGACATCTCTTTGGCTAAAGATTATAACAATAATGGGAAACCACTGCGCTCCTGAGATCCAGCACCTTGAATAAAGGATCTGACTGGGCAAGGAGCTGATGGCAGATAAATGACAATGAATTAGCGGGAAGCCTACAAACACTATTTGGCTAAAAGCAAGAGGAAATCCACCTCTTAATTTTCACCTGATTCCATCTGTAGACATGTATCACTATCTTCCATCACCTCCATAACCTCACACTAACACATCTTCACCTTTTTTGAGGTTAGCTGAACCCCATGGCTGAGGCTGTTATGAAGCCACTGAGAAGGATTGCCCTGAACATTCCAAAATAAAAGGACAAAGTACACTGTGAGTGTGTGCTTTCAAACAGCACAGGCTTGCTTGGCAATTCACTCTGGGCAGCCCATGAGAGGGCTCTCACTCAGTCCCAGAGCCCACTAAGCCCAGAAAATGGGGTTTTAGTCTTTTTCACTTTCTAGATAACATGATCCTATGGATCTGGCCTTTTGAAATAGTAATCAGAACAGCAAACAGAGTGCCTGGCTTTGGTTGACCAATACACAACAGAGGCAAAGAAGGCAAACAGCAGGCTTTTCAGTTAGTTTACACAGGGGGCACTTAAATACTGTATTGGTTACATAATACCATTTGGGGGTTGGGGTTTTACACATACTTCTATTAAATATATCTGCGACATTTGTTTTAAAGTGATCAACATAAATCCAGCCACAGCTTTAAGAGGAAAACTCTTGTGATTAAATCTAATAACACCAGGTAGCTCATAATATATTTACTGGAAACCAATGCACAATAGATTTCTGACCCCACCCCAGTCCCCAACTGTTGGAAAGCCTTGTGCTCATTCTCCTGCAGTGGAGGGTGTTACTCTGCCTGTAGAAGGGCTGTCATAGACTTCCCTGCAGAAAGCAAAGGCTGCTGGTTTTTAGGGCTGTATCCTGCTACTGGTTACACATCCAGCCCTCAAGATTCATCCAATGTGAACCAAAGACACAATATGGTCTGGCAATTATGACAAACAAAGTGCTAAGCAAGAAGGCAAGGAATACTTTAATAATACTCAAAAAATCCTAGTCTTCTTTGATCAGGAACCACCCCTCCCCCCCCCAAAACAAACAAACAAAAAAACAACCAAACAACAAAAAAACAACAAAAAGCAAACAAAAAACCCCACCAACCACAGTTCATTGTTATCTCCTGAGAATCCCACTCATGTGGATACCTGAAAGCTTATTCTCTTCCTAATAAGTCTTCTAGCAAGCATCCTGTTGCCATCCAAAGAGAGTAGCAGGTGGTCAAACTGCTCCACTGGAGGCTTGACAATGGCATTAGCCACCCAGCTTTTCAGCTGAAGTCTCACTCAGTCAGCACACAACTCCTCAGACTCCATCTAAACCCTTCCTCAGAACAGTAAGCTTCGCCAGCAAGGCCTGAATCTAGTAGCTCCACATCCTTACTGACACCCACTGCTCAAAAGTCAATGGATGGGAAGAAGCATCTCAAACTTTCACAGCTTTAGAATCGTGCTCTTCTCTTTAATGTGCTGTCACCAGGAACTCCACGGGCAGAGATCTCTGCCATAAGAAGCTAGCAGCAGAACAGCAGGTAGGTGGCTGATTGAGAATGGAAGTTCTTTACTGGCAAACCAGAATCATTCGCGTGCACTGCACAGAACTAGGTACACTGCCAGTGCTCAGAATCAAACACCAGTTTGGTAGAAATCCTGCTTGCTCACCTTGGAGGTGGGTGTGCCTTGTATTGTAAACCTTCCTTGGTCTTGTAAATATCCTTAGACACACAGAATGATCAAATGACAATGATAATAACATACCAGTAATAAAGCAACTATTTTAAGGAATCACCCTGCTACAACAACCTCTTCTTTGCCTTTTTCAAACACTTCTCTGCTGGGAAGCAACACGTTTGCTAGGAGCTGCTGCATCCTTACCAGCAGTTCACCCCATTAAAATCAGTAGGGAATTACACTTTGTACAAAAGCCTCCATTACACTATGCCAGAAGAGAAACTTTGTTTTGTTCCTCTGCCATGAATTTCTGTCACTTTTCAGGATAAGTTTAAGGTGATAGCAGAATGCCTGTTGCTTGGTTTTCATTTTACAGAGCTAGATCTTAAACATATATCTACATTATTAACAACAAAATCAACAAAACAAACCCACCACCACAAACCATCTCTGCTCTGAGGAAGGGAAGGGAGGGAAGGGAGGGAAGGGAGGGAAGGAAACCTCCAGACCTGAAGAAAACACAGATCTATCAATAGCCCCGGAGAGGTACAGGAGGCCACTTCCATGTGCAAGCTGTTACAGACACTGAGCATTAGCAAAAAGAAAGATTCCTCACGGCCAGCCCAGTAGCCCTCAGTACTAAATGACTCACTTTGGGGCATTTATAGCAGTGTTTGAAGCACGATGAAGAGCAGTTTTGCCATTTCCCTGTTCAATCTTTGGCTACATTCTCTGATCAAAATCGATTCCATCTCCCTTCCATCTTCACACACAAACACCCTCCTCCACTATTCCTATTGTGAGGTGAACATTTACAAAAGAACAACAAATCAAACCAGCACAACCAAGAAAATCCACCAAGCTAATACAAAGACACTGAAAAAGCAAGAGAGCTCTGCTCTCAAGAGAGCAAGAGAGTTGGGACGGAGTGGAGGTAATAATATTTAAATCGGGAAAAGCGAAGCCGCACTGTTTTGCATTTGCATCCTGTGTAAGGGAGAGAACGTATTGACGCTTTAAAGCCTCGACCAGCGGAATGGCACTGGAGCAAGAGCACACTTCACAAGTGGGTTACAGCCAGCGGGCTCCTGCCGGCACGAGAAGCTGGTTGTGCCTGCCTGGGGCAGCCCGTCCCACGGGAAAAGGACAGCTCTGCACGGGCTCCGCCGGCACGGGCAGCTCTCGAGCAGCTGGACCGGGCAGAGCCGAGCCGCGTTGCCGCTGCCGGTAAGAAAGGTCTCGGTGCGGAACAGCACATCGCAAGCCACCCGAGCCCGACTGCTACCACCGAGGGAAACCGGGGCCCGCAAACCGACTGCTTGGGGATTTCGGAGGGACCTCGTTCGCGTGGCTCTTGAAAAGACCGCCGACGGCCAGCCCCACCGTTTTGTCGGCGCGGCTCCGTCCCGGGGGAAGGCGGCCACCCGCCGAGCCGGAGGGAGCATCGGGCTGCTTTCCTCCACCGCAGGAAGGTGCGCTCCGCTCAGCACAGCCAGGCGTCCGTAGGAGGGTGCCGAAAATATCCAGCGGCCCTGGTAGGGGTGAAAGGCTAAGGCATAAAGGGGACACCGACTGAAACCAATCCTCAAAACATTTTGGTTAACTCACGGGCATGCAATAAGATAGGTAGGGAAAGAGAAGAGGATCTCAGCAGGTCCTCAGCTGCTCAGTAAGGATTGCTCAACCTAGCCACTCATACACTTCCAGCCATTCCTGCCTAGAATATCCCTGAAATCCAAGCACATCCTTCTCTGGCTCTGCTCCACTGACTCTTAAACCCACCGAACGTCCCGTGAGATCAGCACGGAGGGAGCCCACTATAGCTCCATACCACCAGGAGATCCCACCACTACCTTCTGCAAAGCCCTGGGGGGCTCCCAACCTGAGTGGGTCAGTCCTGGAAGAAGATGGGTGGGGGATTCCTGCCAGCCCACAGCTCCAGGTAAGACATGCAGCCCTCCCCTTTGGCTGCAGATCCCAGTGGGGGCTGGACCAGGGCCACTGGAAGCTGCTGCCTTCGAGGGAAAATATGGCCATCATCATTTTAATACACTTTGAGTAGGCCTAGGGGCAGCTCTGAGGTGCAAGGGTAGTGCGTGAAGCCAGGCAGCCCACCCTTTCTATGCCTGGCCTGAGTCACAGCATAACACTTAAGGGCAAGGCAAAGAAAATCTGTAATTCCAAGTGGGAAAAAGAGGTACCAACACGTTGCTTTGGATCACCATTCTACCCTAGTCACTATTCCCAGTCTGACCACTTATGGACACTTCCCTCTACTAAAGACCCCTCGACTGTAGCTAACACTTTTTTTTTTAGAATGGATTTTTTCCTTCCACTCTGAACCATAGCGTCTCAGACTGAACAACAGATAATCATTTTCCTTCCATTTGTTAAGGCACTAGATAGAATAAAATACGATCTAGAGTCATGGTGCTTTTCTGGCAAGAATAATCTAGACCAGGCAGCTTTCCTATGGAGAAGAGTGCAAAAACAGCCCGAAAAGAAAGCATTATTATTTTGCCTTCAGAAATACCTTTTAATGCAGTGTCCCACACGACACCCGCCCTCTCAACATAACCATGCCGCATCCCTCCCGCAGCAGCCTAATGCCGTGGCACGAAGCCGTTGGAAGCTCCACTCCGGCGCTTTGTCGCTGGGCTCAGCAGCGGCAGAGGGGGGGCCGCTGCGGGCGAGGAGGGGCCGGGAGTGCCGAGCCGTCCTCCTGCGCCCAGTTCGCACGGCGCGTCTCCTCCACGCGCGTTCCGGCGGCCGCTCGGTCCCATACAGCCTCCTCCTGCCTGGCCCCCTCCCATCGGGCAGAAATCCTCCTCCTTCATCCCCTGTCCCCGCAGGACAGCAGCCACCGCCCTGCGGAGCTGCGGTGACAGCATGCAGCCGGCGCTCGCTTTCGGGAGGCACGGTAATGAAGCGTTAAAACCCGGGGGAAGTGAAGAGGCTGGAAGCTGAAAGTCTCAGAGAGGCTTAGGCTTTTCTTCCTTCCACAGCTCTCCTGGAGGAGAGTATCTCTTAACAGCCAATTTCAAAGTCACAATTACCTGTTCCTTTTTAGATACGAAAGAAGGAAGTTATCTCCCAGCTAAGAACTAGCCCCCTAAGGAGCAAACGTGTGACCCGGGAGACCTGCAGCACACACCCATTGCACCCATGTCTACAAGTACCTATACAGTTATCACATCGCACCCCACGTGTCCTCTGCATCTAAACCATGCTACACCAGTTTGGAACTACTAGAAGGGCACTGTGATATTGTGCTTCTGCCAAAATGCCAGGAGACGGGGAAGGCTGGAAACCCTCCCTCTCTCAAGTGTTATTAAAGCAGCACAGACAGAATCGCATGAGCAAGGAGCTCTCCGGATACCTTTAGGTGCAAGACAAGCTTTCAGGGTGCCTGGGGGTTCCTGTGTCTCAGTGAGGCTGCTACCAGAACTCTATCGTGGACAGTAGCACCGTGTGAGCACTCGTGGCTGCGTGCGGGAGGCAGAGTTGGCACCCCCCGCTCCCCTCCACGCCCAGCTGTGGAGGGCGAGGATGCATAAAGAGACGTCATCAGTGCCCAGTGGGGCAGGGTCTAAGGACAGCTTCGGGTACGGGGGCGAGTGGGGCTGGGAGGAAGCCTCCGGCTATCACCCGAAGAGCGCTGCCGCAGGAGCAGGCTGCAAACGCTGCTATTCGGGATCGCGGAAGGCTCCTCACCAAGAGCATCTTTTCCCTACACATCAAGGATCAGTAGCGGACAGTCGATGCCGAGGAACCACTGCCAGGTAGGCTCACAGAAGAACTACACCCTCTTGGCAAACGAGCAAAGCCCGCGACAACAGCCGCGCCGGCAGGGAAGGACGTGGGACCTGCAGCCCCACAGGACGGCAGGGAGATCACGGCCCAGCGGCTCACAGACCGGTAGCGGCCCGGTAAGAGAACAGCCTGGCTTTCATCCGGATTACACAGGACGCTCCAAGGGAAGCGATCCAGGCAGTAGCCGAGGGAAGCCGGGCAGTTACACCGGGGCCAAGATGCATTCATGCAATATTACCACTTAGGTGAAATGCATCTTGCACCAGCTGGAAAAGGGTCGTTTTATTTTTAAATTTTGCTTTCGAGATCTCGGAAAACGCAATGGGATTGTCGTAGTTCCCCGCCTGTATCTTTCCTCCTCCCCTTAATGATCCTTTTGTGTCCTTCACCCCCCCCTACTGAAACGGAAATCCATACCTAGTTTTAATATACAGCTAATTGCCTTAAACGTCTACCCCAAACACACACACTTCAACCTTGGCAGAGCTTTACGGATCCCACAGAAAGATAGCGAACAGAAACGCCTAAAGCATCACTCTACAGCCTACGCTAATGCTTTGTTTCCCTTTGAAATGATAGCAGCACCGGACACGGCAGGGCGCAGCTAATGCGGGCCGTGGCGGGCAGCCGGCTGGCGCTCGTTCCTCCGAGGAGCACAAACCCGCCGAGGAGCCCAGCCGCGATCCACCGCAGCCGGCCGGGAGCCGGCGGGCAGCAGCGCTCACTAGCGGCCGCTCCCGGCCCGGTTCCAGCAAGGCTTTCGGGCTGGAGCGCCGGGTTAACGGGGGAGACTCTCCCCGACTCGCGTCCTTCCGTTTTCCTCACAGCCGCCCTGCTTGCCGCCCAAGCTTTTATACAGGCAATCTAACGCACTGTTTCCTAAGCAGGACGGAGCAGTCAGCACTTCTTATTCATACTGAAAAGACAAAGTAAATGGCAAGTGCTCGGTTCGTATGCTAAGCAGTTACACAAAGTTTTAAAAAGACTCAAGAAACAGACCCTAAAAGTGTCTGTGCTCAAACAAGTATTCCTCAAGACTTCCCAAAAGCGTACTACGACTGTATCATTTCATACAGACACATATATAGAACGTATCTAATTCATTGTTAAATAAATGCAGTATTTGGCAGATTTTTCAAAGCAGAGAGTTTAAAGCAAGCAGATTTCCTTCAACAATTATTCTCACTGAGAACAACTATAAATAAAGATCCCACTACGCTTTTCCCAAAAGCCTTGCTGGTCTATCAGGGCAATGCTGGCACGCCTCCTTCTCATAGGGTGCTTGTAATAGCACACTAAGCAAGAAGCCAGAGTGCATCTGTCGATCACCTGATAGAACTCTATTTTGCTATCAACAGAAGCAAAACAAAAAGGTTTTTACTTAACGTTTAAGTGCACAGAGAACTTTGAAAAGAGGTACTATAAAATTTAGATTACCACCTTAAAAAAAAAAACAACAACATTTAAAATCTTCATTTTTACATGTTGCAGTGTTTCATATGTTACTCTAAGTCTCAGCACCTTTCATCAGAAAAGAAGCAACTAAAAAACACAATACAAAAATAGAGATTAAGTCTCTAGTCCTCAGCTGTGGAAGGTGCATTGAAAACTGAACTATAGGCAGAGGAAAAAGACACCTGAGATTCTGAAATTGTCATAATTCAGTTTAAAAACATACAATATGACATTAAACATTACTAATTAAGGTCTTAGAAATCTATAAGTTACATAAAAAGAAATGCACATTTGCAATTGTACAAGCTATCATTTTTCACAACTACAAGCCTCTACATTTCTTACATCAACTCATAACTTTTGTATGACAACAGTACCAGACTTCTCCTAAGATGTGCTTCAACTAGGTTTATTCAAGAGCCTGTCAGCACAACCACTGCAGTGGGAACTGAAAGAAATAAAAGTGGCACACAGACCAAGATGAGACACACAGATCTAGCCTTTCCTCAGCTAAACCAGTATTCCACAAGCATGCCAGCAAACACTAAACTAAGGCCATATGGTCTAGGCATAAAATGTTTAGAAATCTGTTAAAGAGAGCTAGAGAACTCATCGCCAAATTTATTTCTTCACTTTGTAAGTGCTACCGCTTTTTTGTAGTTTCTCATAAACCAACTTCAGAAGAAAAGCCCTTCTTTGTATTTAAGGAAAGGGCAGCTTGTTTAAACAGCTCTGACTTTTTTTTTTTTTTTTTTTTTTTAGTAATTATCCTTTATTACTTCAACAACAATTAGTCAGGAATACCAGTGAACCTTACAGAAAAAGTTTGCTTCTAATACAAAACAGTAAAAGCTTGTTTCATCTCCAAAATGCCTCTTATCCTTCAGTACCATAAGATTAACAGCAGAACACTCTTACCTCCTTTGAAGAATATCACAAAACAACAGAGGCATCTTGTTCTGCAGACATGGAGGATCTTCACTAGTATTAAGCCCTGAATTAAAACTGAAGCTATACTGTGCAGCAGAAGCATGTGAGGGGTCAGCACACGCAGCATAAGCGTATAGGTACATTTATCACATTTAAATGAAATTACGTATGACACTTCATCAACACTCTCTATCAGCATGTAACTAGAGATGTAAAAGCAGCACATAACTTTCCTCCTTCATTAGCTGACTAATTAGGACTATAATCAGTAAACTAGTTACACATGAAAAAAAACAACACCTGAATTTGCTGACTTCATTTACTGAGCTTTTCTCTTTAAAGCAAATAGAAAATGTCTGGTACTTTGTGCTTCAGTCAGTATTCCCAGTAATACACTGTAACAAAAGTGTTCCAGTCAGGTTTTTTCCCCCCTCTTCCCACAGAAGAAGGACACAGAAATTAAAGTCTTATGCAATGAGGACTCCTTGCTATCACTCTAGAAATTACCCCTCTGTTAAAAATCCAGGACCAAACAAATTTCTAAGATTCACTCTTTTTTCCATTTCTCCTGGATTCACATAAAAGAACCCCGTATGGATGTAAGTCCCACTACTTATCCACCTGGACTCTCATACTGAGCTTGCAGTGACATGCGAGAACAACATAAGACAAATTTATTCACATCACGTGAAAGTTTATAAAATTTGAATATTAATTAATCAAGTAGTAGCCTTCTGCACCAGCTCCTAGAGCAAAAGTCTTACCGTTTGAGAATTAGCAGTATCACAATCAGCAGAAAAAAAACACAAATTTCTTTGGAGAAAGGTAATAAATAAAAACTTGTCTTCTTACTTCAATGTACACAGTACTTTCAACTTTTCCATAAACACACAATGAAACTCATGAAACACATTGGAAGCAATTTTCAGATGGACTGAAATATTTTCCTGGAAGGTTGAAATAGCTGAATATGACTCATTCAAAAGACACCATTTTCCAAGAAATATTCTCCCTTTGTAGACTTATTCCATCTCTTCATTAATAGCATTTTCTCACTAGCTAGAAATAAGTTCCCAAATATTTAATTATAATTGAAAAAAAGATTACAAAATACAAAGTTTTGTGGTACCCGGGACTACAGAGATGTACTACTTTGTTTTTCCATTTCTTTTGATTTGGAGAAGTAATAAACAAAACAAATGACAGTGAGAAGTAACATGTATGATCTAGTTTCACCAAATAAGCTTGAGTATTTAGAAAGGATTTCTTAAATAAATGTAAAATGTGTTAGCCTGGCAGATGTCATTCCCACAGAAGTGCAGCATTCCTAGAGTGAACTAATGCCCTTCGGTAACAGAGAAAGTCAATCACTTAGGCAAGGTGGGGCTTTTTAAGAGACCAAGTATTAGCATATCTGAACATTGGAGCAAGATGAATCTTATTGGATCCTCTGGCAACTCAGAGCTCATCATGCTTTGCAAGGTCCATACTGGGTTTGATGAAGACTCCTTCCATTGCTTTCCAATAGTTGTGATGATTAGCAGTGGGCATGCCATGAACTTCCCGTTGACCTCTAATGGGATGGCCATATTGCTCCCCCGTTATTGAAAGGAACACCTCAGTTCCCACGTGCTTGAAGCGCACTGCATCCTCCCGCTCCCAGTGTGTCCCACTGCATTGCACAATCCATATATCGAGGTCATCTCCTTCACCATCATCACCAAAGGCACTTACTTCCTGTTAGAGACACAAATCTCCTGAAGTGAAAATACAAGCAAACACTGCCAATGCACACACAAAAATATCAGCCACAAAGCCAGCAAAACTTAAAGGCAAGGATGCAGAGGAAAGAAACATTACACTGCTGTCAATAGCTCTCAAATCCAGAAGCAGTAACTCTCTGCAACTACAACTTGAACAAAAATTGCCAACAAACTCCAACACATAACCTGAGTGTAAAGTGCCAACAAACTGCAACATACATTAGAAATTAAAGACATCTGGAGCACAGAGTTCAGAGCAATCCTTCTGACAAAACAATTTCAAAAGAAACAATACTAATTCCCCACTAAAACAAGTTAACTGTAAATATCTAATTTGGTAACTGTAAATATCTAATTTTGTAGCATGATGCTTCACAGTTATCACTGCAAAAGTTTTTAATCGCAAGGTCCCAACATTCTAACTTATTAAGGAATTGTATTCCTTTTTTACATTATTATACCAAGATTAGAAGTCAACAACTATTTTGGTTTGCACTGTTGGTGCAACAGCTGAATAGCTCATTAAAAATAAAGATGGACAGCCATTAAGGCAAATAAATTCCTGCTAAAACAAAAGTTAGAGATCAGATTTCATTATGTGCCCCCAAAACTCCAAGTCTTTACATAAACGTGGCAGGCTCAGCTCCAACTGTTTAAGACTCAGTGCAGACTTAAAAATCAGATGGCTAGAAGTGATTAATAACTTGAAAATCAAACTGCAATAGTTTGAACCTATTGAGCTAATAATTTAGGGTCATGTTAATTCAAGCTTACGTAGTCTATACAGTGTCAAAGACAACATACCAACTGAAAATCAAACTTCTTTGTTAAGAATATGAAGTAGAAGTTTGTATTCAGAACCACACCTTACTTCAATAAGATAATAAGTCGCAGTCCCATCAATCTCTAGGAAACCCTTACATTTTTACTTTTGCTTAGTGTTGACTGTGAAAACACATAGAAAATGCAAAGGAAAAAAAAAAAAAAGACAGTTGCTGAATATTTTCATATTAATGATAATTTTGAATGAATTGTCTAAACTAGCAAATGAGGAAAGGTGGAAAGTCTTCAGGAGTCCACCTGGTTTTAAAATAATTCTTCTGAAATGCTATTTTTCCATCACTTATTTTGCTTAATAAATACATAAACTGGATACCTTACACAAAACTGACCTTTATTATTTCAGCTATTTCCAGACTGTTTCTAGAAATAGTCTGGTTTCCTGAATTAGAATCAAATGACCTATCTACTTAGTCTAATGGAATACTAAAATGACTACTAAAAACAAACTTCCAACGCATTTGGATTACATTTTAAGAAAGACTTTCAATTCTGGACAATCATTTGTTCAAGGATAAGGCTGGACCCTAGTTACAGAGAGGAACACTGCTCTAGAAATATATAAAAGAATAAATACAGATGATTGCGAAAGTGGATTCATTTATTTCTGGTAAGGGAATACAAACAAATAAGCAGAGGGAACTAAAACAGACATAAGGAGAAGATGATTGAGATTAATGGACTGGAACACCAAGGAACTTGAATATAGTTAATCGTAGGTGTCCTAACACACCATTAACTGTCTGCCTCTAGATCAGCCTTTGCGATATTAAGAATAGTGGCTAATGTCCTATACCGTAAAAGTGCTAAACATTTCAGAACAACGATCAAAGTATCAATGGTACAGAAGAAAGAAACCAATATATGTTTGTAAAAACTACAGTGACAAACATACTGGCAGATATTACATTTTGCCTCTGTCAGAACCTTTAACACATTATTCTACAATGCAGAGAAGCAACTATATGAACTTTGCATATCCAGAGATGGCAGCTGGTATCTAACCCTGATTCTTCATAAGCAAGAAACCTGGAAAGCGGTGTTGCCAGTATCAATCATGCACTATTTCTCCAAAGCTTACGATTTCGAACAACTTACTTGGTTATTGGAGAGCGGTGATGGGAAGTGATGGGTGTGTAGGTTTTTTCCCGTGTTAACATGGGTAAGTCGTATCGCCTGCCCACATTTCACCGGGGTTCCGCGCTGGCAGCTGCCATCAGCCTTCCCACGAACCCGCCAGTAACTGTTGGCATCATCGGAAGCTTCAACTCCTGTCACCGACTGCTGCCCGCTTCCTGTTCGAACAGAATTAAATGGCAGGAGACCCAACCCGCTTCTGGAGCTCAGGAAGTCCCGAAAGGCCCGAGAAGAGCTGCTTTAAACACGAAGGCGCGGCAATCCTGAGCCACACTTAATTCTCACAGTCCGTTTACCTGGGAATGCAGGCGCCGCACCCTTCCGACCGCAGAACGTGACCGAGGCCGCGGGCGCAGCGCAGGGCTCAGATCAGGGCGGGGACCAAGAGCCCCGCCGCACCACAGCGGCAGGAGATGCACGGCCTCGCCGCGCCCCGGGCCGCAGCCGCCCCCCGCCCCGCCGCCGCCCAGCAGCACATCGGACAACCTCCGGCTTCGCTCCCGACCCCCTCGCGGCCCCCCGCGGCCGTTTCCCGCCCTGCCCCCTGCCCCCCTCCCGCCATTTCCTCGCCACCTCGGCTCCCCCCGCCGCTTCCCAGCTTGCGGCCCCTCAGCGCGGCGCCTCCCGGCCCGGCCCCGCTCCGCTCACCGGAGCCGTATTTGACCTCGTGAGAATGCAGCCGAACGCTGTGGCGGGTGTTGAGCAGCTTCAGCACCGAGCCGCAGGTTACGGCACCCGGCGCCAGCTCCCTGCCGCCGCTCAGTCCGCACAGGAGCAGCAGAGGGAGGAGGCGACAGCCGCCCCACATCGCGCCGCAGCCCACCGGGCGCCGCCACCACACTGCGGAGCGCGCTTCCGCAGCCCCTCAGCGGGCTCAGCCAATCGCTCCCCGCCAGCACCGCAGGCAACCAATCGCCGCCCTCCCCCCGCTCGGCTTCCATCTCGCATTGGGCCGCGACCAGGAGAATTCGCCGCCTGGCAGGAGGAGCTCATTGGGCCGAGGGAAAGAGGCGACCAATCGGAGCGAGCGGCGTGGCGCCTCCCTGGGCGGGACGCGCGGGGGAGCGCTCAGGCGCCTTGACCTCAGCGACGGGCCGGGCGGGGCCCTGCGCCGCCATTGGGTGGTTGCGGGCCGTGCGCTTCGCCCGCCGCAGCGCCGGTCCGCACGGCTCCCGTCCCCTGCGGCGGCCGCGGAGCGTCGTCGCCCCCTGGGTGCTCGCGAGGGCGCTGGGAAATCCACGCGCTTTTCTTGCGAGGAGCTTCCCCTTGCTGAAAGCTGGGCGTCAGAGCGCAGCCTGCCAGGTCTGTTACTGCGGCAGCACCCGCGCATAGCGCGCAGGCGGCACCGGTGGAGGGACGGTGGCTGGCGACAGGCCGTGCGGGGCGGCGCGGAGCGGGCTGTGCGGCAGCAGCTGTGAGTGCGGGGACAACCAAGGTAGCATGGCAGACAACTCCTGGGGTTGATGTATGCCTCAGAAAGTAGTGCATCTTTGCGTGTAGACAGCCTCTGATTTATGAAGAACATTACAATAATACTGCCTGGTTTCTCTTTCCTGGACTGTTACACAGTAACACAGGCAAAATATATGGGGCACAGTTCTGACCTTATTAGGATCTGATGCAAAAATAAGTCTGCATGAGCTTTTCCATTGACTTTTCTGTGCACCTTGTCTTCTCACTGGTGGCAGTAAGGACAAACTACTGAGTACAAGAGAGTAACAGTGGAGAATCAGGCCTGTAAACATGCTGTGTTTTTTTTCTGTCTCCTCCGTTTGCACCCATGCTGATGAATGGAGAATTATAACCTCATTCCAGATTGGCATGCCTTACACTAGACCTCTTCTGTGACCTCTGAGTATGGCTATAATACAAACAGTAAGCAATAGTAATATCAACAGGATGCTGTTACCTAAGGAGAAATCAAAATGACAAAAGATGTAGTTTGCCAAAAATGTCTAGAATTGCAGCTGATTACTTAGCCCACATTGTTTAAGGATTAAACACCCCAAATCAGCTATTTATAATTCTGCATTCGGTAGACAGAAGTCGAATGTAAGAATGAGGTAAATAGCTAAATAAGCAGAAGACAGTGGACATACAGAAACTGGGAGTATAGAAAGACCTATACCTCTACTGCAAAGGGGGCTGAAACTGACCGAGGCATCTCACTGTTAACTAAAACAAGACTGCGAGACAGGCAGTGACCACGTGAACATTACTTAAAAGATCAGAGTGTAGCCAGAGGAAGTCTGCCTTGCCTTTTGGTTCCACCTTGAGTCTGCTTTCCTCAAGACTATGCAGGGGGTGAGCTACAAAGTGCAGGATCTTGGGAAAGGTCCAATCACAGGATGGGTTATTGGATAAATGGGAATAAAGTCAGATAAGAAAAGCCTCCAAGAACTTTGTTCAGTGATTAAGAAGGATGTAACTGTTAACAGTGTTAAATGCACACTAAGGTTAAGAAGGTTGAGAAGCCAGGCGTTGTCTAAGATCTATGTGTAGCACCTCACCTGTGGAGAGTCAAGCAGCACTGCTAGTATTGGAAAGGAGGCAGAAAACCCTGGAGTTTGCATTGATAAGGGGAAGATGCATCTGTTACTGATTCATGACTTTACTTCAGGGCCATGCTGATTTAATCTGTTGTAGTAATAGCCCTCATCAGTAAATGAAGCCATTGGTGAATGAGAGCTTCATCTAGAAGAGGAAGCAAGTAGCAGCGCACAAATATCTACCAAGGGCACTGGAAGCCCTTACAGATAGCAGAAGTACACTGCTGTGAAATGATGGAAACACAGATATTACCAGATTTAGCAAGTTCTCTAATACTTTTAAATATCTCTCTTATAAAAAAATAATTATTGCATGTAATCTTTTTATGGGAAAGGAGTCACTCGGGACGGACCTCCCACTTTTGCACCCCTGCTCCTTAGAAGTGGTTAACAGTAACCCTGAACACAGACGTGTTATCCCAGTGCTTTCTGAACTATCGCCCTTTCCCTGCTCCAAACATCAGATTGTTATTTTTTCTGCTATAATGGGAATGGCTGAATAATTTGAAGTGACATTGCAGAGTGAGAAGGGGCATGTTCTGCTTTGCTGGAACTTCGTGTTCCAACCTTCTGCAAGCTGATAACATCTCCCATTCAACGTTTCTGAGCTACTCAGAGCGTTTTTTCACTTTCGCTCTGGTGGGTCAAGAGTAATTTTTCTACAGTAAGGGAAAACGGCAGTTGAGTGCGAGGACAAGCAGGATTTTACACACAGCCTGATGGAGAACTGGCTTACATCCAGCCCCGAGCGACAGCACGTGTTAGGAGCTGCCCTTCCCGGAACTCTGTGCTCTCTGCCCTTCCCCAGTCGGGAGCTGAGATCTGCGCGGATTTCCTGAGCAGAGTCGGCTGAAACGAACCTTTAAGACTGGAGAGTTCACGCCGTCGCAAGCCGAGGCGGGGGAAAGGTACAAGCGGTACGGCGGAGACCGCGGGCCGAGGAGCTGCGTATCCGCGGCATTGTGGGGGCGGCCCGTTTCGCACCGGAGCGATCAGAGACACCGACCGAACCGCTCGCAGCACCCGCAGCCGCCCGCACCCCCCGCGGCGACCCGGGCCGCCGTCCGGCCCCGCTCCTCGCCCCGCGGCGCCCCCCCGCAGCCTCCCTCCCGCCTCGCCGCGGCCGCCTGAGGGGGCGGCGAGGCGCGTGCGGAGCTCCGGCAGCACCGGCGCCCTCCTCACGGCCGCGGGGGAGCCGTGTCCCCTCGGGGACGCGCCGGTGCTGGCCGCGCTGCGGGCCGGCCGGGACGCCCCAAGCGCTCTGCAGTCGTGCCGCCCCGCTCCGGGCCCTGCGGGTGAGGCTGGGGAATTTGAACCCTGTGATGCGCCCTCGGTCTACTAATTGGCGCACAGAGCCCCCCGTCTTCTATGCAGAGCCGCGCAGTACGACGCGCAGGCAGGCCTGCCTTTCTGCAGAGGAAGGCTCCGCTGCTTTCTTCCAGGCAGCAGGCGCGGCGTGAGCCGAGCGACCGCGCACCAACCCGGCTGCTGTACAAACTGAGACGGCAGGCGGGCTGAAGTGGTGCGGGAGGCCATGAAGAGCTGTGTCACAGGCGGGTTTGACCTCACGGAGCCTGGCTTTTTCTCCTTGCTTCCAATTCGCAAATTGATGATTTTTTTTGTTGGTTTTTGTTTTAAACTAGCCATGACCTCTAAGGATGTTTCAAACAAAGCTAATAGTAACTGGAGATGACTTTGGCTACTGCCCTCAGAGAAACCAAGGCATCGTGGAGTGTTTCCTAGCTGGAGCTGTATCTAACGTGTCCCTGCTGGTCAATGGAAGTGCCGCAGCAGATGCAGCTGAACTGGCAAAGAGGTAAGCTACTTTCTTTCGCTCCTTTGTGGACGGCCTGCTCAGGCTACTGCAATTGAAGATAATCTGGTAAAGCTGCCTGTTTTGTAGCCTGAGTACAAACACTGTATCAGAATCTAGGCTGGCATAAGAAAGTTGGATTCTGGGCATTTTTACTAACATTCTTCATCTTTAAACCACTGACATGTGATTCATATCCCAAATGTGGCTCTTCCTCTGGAATTATCCACTGCATTGCCCATTCTATTAAGGTAATAGAAAACCATTACAGTTTTACTTGTGTAGTTTGAGTTTGCTGGGTTTTCTTTTGCCGTACTTCTAAAACATACCATTGGAATGAAAGCCTGTGCTACACTTTCAGACCAAAATGCTACCCCTAAAACCATTGGGACACAAATGTACAAGCCTTTACATCTAATTTAATTCAATGCATTTGAACAGGTTGAACATGAGGACAGCCAGGCTCTTTTCAGAATTTGGAAGAGGTATAATTCTGCAGAAGCTCAGCAGAAAACGTGGCTTTTTCAACCAAAAATTCTTAAACACTCAAAATCAACATTTCCATTCATTTCAAGTCAATAAATCAATTTGTGAAACAAACAAGATCAAAACAAGACTCCCTGCTCCATAATAACAGAAAATCCTCAATCAAACAAATCAAAACCAAACACCACCATCCCCCATAATACCTCGTATCTGTGCTGCACGTACCTTTGCTCCTTCAGACATTTTTCAGAGGTTTGTGGCACACCTGTAGCGAATCAAATAGCGTGCATCGTTCTCCTGGGCTAGCCCAGCAAATCTTTTAATAGAAAGTTTAGAAGGTAAAACCCAGCTAATGCTTTTAGCTTCTGGGTGGGCAGGGACTTTGAAGTAGGAGCATGTCCCAGAGCAGTAGGGCTGAGAAATAAATTAGGAAAACAGAAGAAGGAAAGGAGCTGTACTAGGACTAGGAACATTGAGACTTTATGCTTCAGATGCATCTTCTGCAAAGGACAGTGTGATGAGAGTCCTGGTGCCCTTGGTCTCCTTGAGCATCTCTTCCACCTTATTTCTATGCTTTTCAAGGTACTTGGAAATTGCCTGCAGCTTCTCTGGTGAAAACCAACATTGGGTGGTGCAGGAAAGTCAGGGTGTGGTGTTAACAGCAAATTGGTATTCTGTTGACAAGGTTGGAGATGGCTCAGAAACAATGGGAGGGGAACCATCCCTAGGCGGTGAGGGGAAAGGCAGCAGAGCTAGGCAGAACACTGTTGGAATACCTAAAGTCCTGTTAGTAAGTAAAATGAAGGAAATGCCGAACAAGGAGATAAAGCCAGCACTTCTCTCAGACATATAGGCACCATGAAGCCCTTTAAGCCCCAAAGCTCTGCTAATAGCTGTGCTATTTTAGCTGTGGTCTTTAGCAGACTTTTAAATATAGAATCCACCTGGCCTCATTTCCATAGCTAGAATGTAGGCTGTGTAATCAGAGGTTTAAAAAAAAAAAACATCTTTGAATCCAGGTCACAACACTTGTGCTGACAGCTGATGTGGGTGTTAAAAAAAAAAAAAGCCAAGTTGGATGGTGAGTGACAACAGAAGCTGCAACTTGCTGCTGCAGTTTTGCTCTTCTGGAGGGTAATTTTGAATTGTACACGTGAATTACATAAATTTACACCTATTTCTGAGAATATAAGCTGGGCGACTTTGGAAACATCTGTTAGCACTGAAGATTAATGATCCAGCTTCTACAATTCCTCACTTGTCTGTAATTTCCTGCAGCTGTGTTCAATGCTGCCCATGCATGGGGAAAGTGTTTGCAGGCATGGGGCAAGGGATTTGTCTAATGCAAGCTTCAAATCAGGTGGTGCTAGCATACCTATATTAAACTGACATCTGAACATGTAAATAAAATCATGTAACCCCTAAGACGTATAGGCCAGACTTATTAAAGATAATATTTAATCTTCATCTTGCAGCACCGTGATGCAAGAAAATTAGGAGGGGGAAAAATGTGACTCACTGTTTTACTTTCTCACCACTCTTATTCCCTCTTTTCCTTACTCAGTGTTGTCCCCTATCTCACTGTGAATGTTTAAGCTTTGCAATGTTTTATGCCCTGTTCCCCCCTCATGTTTGTGTTATCCCATAACTACCCATCTAAGCAACCCCCACATCACAGAATCACAGAATCACCAAGGTTGGAAAAGACCTACAAGATCATCCAGTCCAACCATCCACCTATCACCAGTAGTTCTCTCTAAACCACATCCCTCAACACAACATCCGGATGTTCCTTGAACACCTCCAGGGTCAGTGACTCCACCACCTCCCTGGGCAGCCCATTCCAGTGCCTGGCCACTCTTTCAGAGAAAGAGAACTCCATAGCAGAGCTTTCAGTCTGGGGACCCTTTACCACTAAATGCAACTGTACAAAAGCCCGTTGCCTCAGCAGAGATTTGTTCAACTTGAATTTCAGTGTTCATCCTTTATATTTTATGTTGGGTAGAGCAACTAGCAGTTAGATTTGATCGGCAACAAAATCAGCACAAATTGTGCCCTGTCCATAATGTCTGAGGCAAAGGATTAGTTATGAGGACAGACCCACCATAGCTGAACTCTGCTTCCAGTGTGGCATCACGTGCTGAGCTGAGGTATCAGTCTCTGCTTCAGCATTTCTGCCAATAAAAAAAGCAGGTATTTTATTGCCTTTGGAAAGATATGGACAGCTGTGAAGTATGTTTGTATAGAAGTTCCCTTACCTTGACTTTTTTCCCTGCCTTTTTGTCCCCTCTGTCCTGCAGCACAGCAGGTTTATAAAGTTTTATAAAGGCAGCATTTTCAGTAGTATGAGCTCTAGAGTTTATTAATTGTTTTCTGAAAGAGTTGATGTAGCAGAAATGCTGAGTCGTGGCCTGAAGCAGTGACTGAGCACCTGGTGGGAAGGCAGGGCCAACCTAGGGGAGCTCAGGTGCATGCAGTGCACCTGAATGATTGGAAGGGTTGGAGCCAGGATCCACCCCTTCCCAGGCATCATATAAGGTTGGCAGCAGAGGTGAGGGTATCTTACTGGAGATCCCTACCTACCTGAGGCCTTCCAAAGGTAAGCTTTTTTTTTTTTCCTTTGTTTTTGCATCCATGGCTGCTGCACTTGGGGTTGTTCTCATTTGCTGCAGCTAAAGACTGTTGCCCTGCTATTATTATTGTGTTTTCCATCTTATTGTACTGTAATGGTTGCAGTGTTCAGATTTTTCTGTTAGTTGCTAGTGACTTCAGGATGGATACTAATACCATACAGTTATTTATTTTAATAAGTTTTAATACAGATATAAAATTTATTCTAAGGTGTATCATTGCTGCTCTCTCTATGTGAGCCAGGATGAGAACACTGTTGGGGAATACCATAGGCTGGACAGGTTTGTTATCTAGAGATACTCTGCTCTGGGCTAGAGCGTGTTGTTCTGATTTCCTTTTTAAAAAAGAGAAGATCCAAAGATGTGTACTAGTGACCACAATAATCTAGATTAGTGCTCGCTTTTGATGCAGTGAGGGAGGTAGAGGTGTAAAGTTTAAGAGGTATTTTATTCCTGTTACAGATACAACATCCCCATAGGACTGCACGCCAACCTCTCTGAGGGCTCCCCTGTATGTGAGGTGCTCAAGACAAACTCTTCTCTGCTCAGTGAAACTGGATTTTTTCATGGGAAAATGGGATTCAGAACAGCTCTATCAAAAGGCCTCCTAAATATGTCAGAGGTAGGAGAAAGCCACACGTAGCAGAAACACAAAGTCATGGCCTGAAGCAGTGATTGAGCACCTGGTGGGAAGGCAGGGGCAACCCAAGGGAGTTCAGGTGTATGCAGTACACTGCAGTGTAGGACTTTGCCCCCCTCTATTATTGCTTTGCTTTCCGTCGTATTGTAGCATTATGTACATGCAACTTGCTTTCCTGATATAGCTCAGTCTGCACTTATTGCAGCACATAATGGTTGAACATCTTTTTGTAGGTCACATCTGTGAGCATGCTTACAGGTGAATCTAGGCTGTGGTGCCTTGACATCTGAAGTTGGCTTTCTGTGTCCTACACGTAATGCTGCTAAAGTCTGTGCAGTCTTTGAGAACTCACTTCTCCCTGCTTCATTAAAATGTACACCTACGTGCTTGTTAACTAGTTATCTGAAGAGGCAGAAGAGATATTGAAACAGATACCTGTGAAGAACCTAGAGATCAATAAAGGGAAAATGCCAGAGAACTTCTTGGTAGACTCTGTGTCATCTTGAGAGGCTTTCATTCTCTATGCAGGTATTTGGTTTTGCACCGTTAAGCAAGTATGAGTGCGTTCTAGTGATCAAAACTGCCTTTCAAATTAAAGAGAAATGGATATTCAAATATCATAGCTTTTAAAAAAATTAAACTAAAAAAAACAGCAGCAGCAGCATCCATTCAGCCAGAGCTGAAAAGAGACCTGTATTTAGGAAGGATGCCAGGCAGTCCAGCACCATTACCCAGCCAGCACTTTGTGCCTTTCAGTGCCAGATTTCAAGTACTATCAAACAAGGTCTCCAACACCCATCTTGCACCCTCCAGCTCTCAGCCTTTTCTTTAATCCTTTTCTGCTGTGTAGGTGAAGCAGGAGCTAAAGGCCCAGGTGGATCTGTTCCATGAGCTAACAGGCCACCTGCCTCCTCACATGGATGGACACCAGCACATTCACGTTCTCCCAAGTAAGCAAGCACTTTTCTTTACAGCACTAAGCAGATGAGAAGCCCCACTCTTGCCATGGCTCCCTGGGCAATAAACCTTATAGGATTTGTATAAGGCTCTACAGTCGCACTGATGTTCCTACCTTGGACAAGTTAGCCTCTGAGATTGAAGACCAGGTGTTGCAAAAGCTGTCCTCTTGGTTGTATTTCTACTCCAATCTTTATCTGTGGGTTTCAGCTTGTTTTTCATACGTATATCACAGGCAAGTACCAGTGTCTTAGTTTTCCAACTAAGATCATTGCTGATGGAAACAGAGATGGAAAACTTGGCAAAAAATAAAAAAAATAAAAAAATCAGTATTTCCCTGTGTTAACAGTCAGCTGACTGGAGAAATATGGCAGGGACTTGATGAAGAATGTGTTCCCAACAGTACAGCCACCTCAGGTGCACTCCAGGACATGGCTCCCAACCTCAGAAGAGGTTACTGGACTAAGCACTCAGTGCTGAAGGGGAGACAAGGCACATGCAGCAGATGTTGAATTAGTAATGCTTTCAGGTATTTCCACTTCAAAAGGGGGCTTTGATCCAGATGAACAAAACCATTTCAGCAGAAAAGCCAAATGAGGTTTTATATTTAAAACACTGAAGGAAAAAGATGTCTGTGCTAACAGCTTTCAGGGGATGTGAGGTGGTTATCTGATTCCTGACTAAACTTTCTTTTTATTTACAGAAGTCAGGCACGTATTTGCAGAGGTGTTAGAGGAATATGGGATTGAATACACTCGTGTCCCAATAGAGCCAGGCCTTCATAACTGTGATTGGATTGAGCCATCCCTGATGGACTTCTATGTGGGAGTAGAAGAAGATTCTCTGAACACAGTGGATGTGTTTACAAAGCATGGGATAAGGTAAGACAGGCATTACTCATTCTTTTTGGAGTAAAACTTGGATGTTATCAGTTCCTGTTAAGATATTTTCAGAATGGAACAAGACCTCTTTCTCTTTCCAATTTGGGGCTTACAAGGGAATTCTGCAAGACTACAGAAGCTCTGGAGATGCTGTGCAGATTTCTTTGAAAAGAGATGACTCACTTTTCGTGTGGAATGTTCTTTTCAGGGTGTTTCTCAACCTTTCAATCTCTTAGCATTTTAGATGCCAGAGTAATGCCACTCGATTAGAAGCGTTAGATGTGCTTCAAGCACTGGAACTTTAGTTGTAAGATTTAGGGAACGTTTTTGAAAGATAACTTCTTACATCCTTGAATTGTGAAGAAAGGGTTTTAAGTAGCAGGAAATAAGCTAATTAAAAATCACTGTTTGTTATGGGGAGGTCAGAAGATCACGGGGCGTACAGTGCCAGAGCAAGTGATCACTGCTTTAAAGCAAACAGTCTTGTTAGTGTCCTGTGAGTCTTAGTTTTACAGATGGAAAACTTCATCTGAGATCCATGCACTCATCTGCCCTGGATGATGTCACTTTTCCTGGCTTTCTCAGTCAACCGAAAAGTATTGCCTTCTTGGCTTTTACATGAAGTTGTGTATTGATAAAAGCTGGATGGCAGTATTGCTTGCTCTCAACTAGCAGAAGGCCAGCATTTCACTGTGCTCTTTCTGTGCAGAGCACTCAGACTGTACTAGGACAGCCTAATTCTGAGAAAGCGAAGGGCACAACAATGCAGAGTGAGAAATTGAGAGAATTGAGCTAACCTTTCAGGGCAGCTTTGTGCCAGGGGCAATGCAGGGGAATTTGATGGAAATCTTGCATGCTCCAAGGATCCCCATGCCACTCCAGGGACCATGCTTTGGTACTGCAGAGAAACTACTGCCCCAGGACCCTCTTGTTGCCCTCAGGGTGGAACTCATATGGCTGCTGAGGGAGCTGTGCCTTTATACCTGTTGTGGCAACACCCTGAGTGTTGCCAAGTGGAAGTCTGTGGCTGTCTCTTGCATGAAAATGCTGCAGTGGGCTGCACTCCATCTCTTCTGCTGCTGCTGAGAGTGAGGAGGAATCGACTGCTACTGAACAAACGTGTAACTAACGTAGGCCTTTATTTGGCCTACTAAGCTAGTTGATAGCAGCATTTCTCAGTTACAGCGCCGTTTATCCCTTCAGTGCTAATAATGTGCACCTTTAAGCTCTCAGGTGCCACACAATTCTGGTGACAGCATACGTTATTAGAGTAATAACATAAATGTTGGTATCGGGGCTCTGCTGGGATTTTCTGCCAGACTGAAGAGCTGATGTTCTAAACAGTGTCTTGATTTTGACACAGAATGAAAGAGCATTGTTGGCTTGTAGTTATGGTTTTACTTTTGATTCCTCATCCACTGGACGTAACACTTTCGTCTAACTACCTCATTAATATCTGTGTTCCCACCTCTGGCTACAGGTGGCCAGACATTTACATAGGTTTGAGTACCATGGGCAAGAACATGTCTGTGAGTGCCATCCAGAATGCCATAGACACTGCCTTTGTGGAGTTCACATCCAGGGTGCCTGCAAACCCAGTGCCACAGCACAGGATGGTAACAATTGAACTGATGGTGCACCCAGGGTACCCAAGTGTCCCTCCTGTTGGTGGCTGTGGGGAAGGACCGGATGATTTCTCACAGTCCTGGGAGCGCCTGCATGAACTCCAGACATTGATCAAGCCGGAGCTCCAGAGCCATTACAAAACAAGGAACATTCAGCTTTGTTCATTCAAAGATCTTTAAATATATATACATACCTATGTTTGTACTTCCAGGATACACAGTTGCTAATGTCCCCATAAGCCAGACCAACATTGCCAGCATTTGTAGTACCGCCCAGCACAGCTGACAGGAGCTGTCAGTGGCCTGGAAGTTGCATGAAGCCTTTTGAGAAAGTTGAAGCCGTTTGTGAGCAGTGACAGGCAAGTAGTTGGGGTGTGTCCTGCTATTTCGGAACACTGTCCTGCGAGTGCAGTCATATTCCGTGTGCGCCTTCAGCCAGAAAGTCCTTGTCCTGTTCATTTTAATTCCAATCGTGAAAGATATCTGAACTTCAACAAGCCCCGTACACAGTGGTGTGCTTAACTGCATTTTAAGATGTAGACATGTTACTGACTCATGACTTTTTGTGGGGGGCTTTTTTTTTCAGACTGTTGATGCTCATTTCCTGTGCAAGAGCTATCTACCTAACCTCCTTTTAAAGCATTTTTAAATACTAACAAAAATCAATATCTCCATCTTTTCTAAGCAGAAAAGTAGTCAGGTCTTTTTCTGTCGTGAAGCAGCGCGAGCAGGAAGCAGTCGGGTACCTGCTGCAAGCGCAGGGCCCTGCAGGGCTGGGGCGGCGCCTCTGTGTGCTGGTGTGGAGCTGTGATCCACCACTCCTGCGCGCCTGAGGCAGCGTTTGCTCTGTGCAAACAGAAAATCGTCGAGGACACTTGGAAAGGTATTTTCTCAGGCTCTTTTCTAATTGTGGTAACAGAGCTGATTTGACACGGGACCATTTCTTTACCTTCCGCTCTGTGCCCGTGCTGCGCAGAGCAGCGGAGCCTCACAGGAGCAGCGCGGGCAGCGCGCTCAGTGCCGCACTGCGCATCACCGCTGTCTGCGGGCGGAGTTGACGCGGTGTGGAAACAAAACGCGGAAGACGGCAGACCTCAGAGCCGCGGAAGGTGAGCGGGTGCCAGAGCGCCGCTGGACACACGGGTGCCGTCTGGTGCCCTGACGTGCCGCGAAGCCAGAACTGCAGCTCAGCCCTGTCCGCGGCGGGACGAGACGGGCGTTTTAAAGCCTTAACCTGAACTTTTGAACTGCACAATAATTGGTGACTTTGCTCCGTTCACAACCGGTAGGATGTAACGTAGCTCAGCTTTTTCTTCTAGCTGAGCATAGAAATGAACACAACAGTCTTTAAGACGTTAAGAAAGGTATTTTATAAATACCTCATTTTCAGATGAACAGAACTGAAACCCAATTTTTAAATTAAAATGAGTTCCAAATGGGGAAATGAATACAGAGCTACTGAAAGACTAAATAAGGAACCTTTCCCTTGCATGGAACGCACAGAGGAGGCGTCTCAGGGGCTCTATGAGAGCTTCGCGTTCACCATGGAGTTGAAATTAAAGGTGCACGCAGACTGCAGTGATAACGCTGTACCCAGATAGCCGAGGTACAAACATGAAATCTCGTTGAAAATAAAACCATGCCACAATACCTTTGAGAGCAATTTTTATTAGGGTAGCAGAATGGAATTGCAGAAAGCCTATACCAGTGTTCGTGGGTGTAGTTGCACCAGTATGTTTTTATTTTGGATTTTCAACTGCATGTTTAGAAATCAGCATGGCTTAGGGAACCAGAGAGCACAAGAGCTTGATTTCCTGAGTTAACAAAGGATTTGATTTTTTTTCACCTCAGACTTCAACCACACAGTACAGGATTTGATCTTTATCTTCCTTTCAGAGGGCCACCTGCGAACAAAAGCCATCACTTACGTTACACACTTCATGATTAAAAACTGAACTCTGAAAAACACACAAAGAAAACTGATGGCAATGCTCATCTTCTATGTGATTTTTACAAATGAAATAAGAACAGCTAGCATACAGCACTGCTATAGACCTCTACAAATCAGCTGAAGCTCCTTCAGTTACACAGCTCTTCCAGTTTCCTTACAATGGCATCCAAGCCACACTGAAATAAATGCAGTCTTTAACCTGAGAGGCTTACAACCAGAAAGTATACTGTTTGGTAGTAACGATGGCAGCAAACTAGTGCTACAGTTTTAAATAATAATAAAAATAATGCAAGTTTAAAGAACATTTCAGTTGTGAACAGACATGATCAAAAAGTACAGTGACTCGGCTGATGTGGAAGTTACACACTTCAGTTCAACAGATAATTTGGCATTATTTTACTACGAATCTGAGCGTGAAGGAAACAAAATCAGTACCTACTTTCTGCAACTGAAGACACAAAGATGTGAAAAATTTGGTAATAGTGCTCTCACAAGCCAGGAAACACTTAGGGAAGGTAAGCTTCTGTAAATAAGGTGAATGTGGTTTAACTTCGTTTACCTGCCAAAGAATCCGTCTAAGAACACTTAACATGAAATTTCTTAGCTCCCTAACTAATTAAAAAAAAAAATTACTTTCAACAGAGGTGAGGTACTGGGCTGTCATTATTCACACTAAATCCAAAATAAAAGCCAGATGAGAAGGGCAAATGAAGGAATAGCAATATACATTAAAAACCAAGAGACCTACAGCTTGATGCACTACTTCTGCACGGTTGCAAAGGTAGAGGCTGTATTAAAACTGATTCTAGGAGTATCGACAACCATCCAGATGTGAGGGATTTTCTAATTCAAGTTCTCACAAATTAAAGTGATATGTACTCCCAGCTGCCTATGGGTTTCTGGAAATGTTTACTCAGTAACATACTCAGGTTCTACAGATGGGGAAGGCAGTTTGACTGTATGGCAGTTTGACTGGAGCTACAATCACACTTCAGACTGAGGACACGCAGGCAGAAGAAAAGCAATAGAGACACAGTAAAGGGTGCCCGATTCTGAACTGAAAGGGCATCCTTCAGCATGCGTGGGTGTGCCTGGAGCAAAGGGAAAACAGCTCTGCCCAAGTCAGAATGATAACTTGAAGTAGTCATTAAATAATCTAACGTGTATTTTTAAAACATAGGAACAGTAGCAGTAAAGTATTCAGTTTATTGCTTAATCCTACTCTCGTACTATTTTCAGTAATAACTGTACAGCAACTGGGAAGGAAGTGGTGCGAGTGCCATTCCCTAGAACATATTTCATATGCATTTGGATGAAAAAAATCTCACTAGCAGTACTAACATTTAGTATTTGAAATTAATTCATTTCTAAAATACCAACTTATTCACTCAATACCAGTTCATTATTTCGGTGTATCTCCTGGTCCTCAATTTCTCAAACTTCTAAACTGGTCGCATGGTTGTTCTGTGCACGTTATCCAAGCTAACTTATGCTAACTTTTATTAAGAATAAAAGTGAAAGGAGTTTGGAATCACATTTTCCTACTACTTTTTTTTCCAGCATTTTCCAAAAGCAGGATATAAGCCATATTCAATAACGCAGACAAGAAATTGGATTTCCCCATTTAATAAACATTTTGTGGTAACATCAGCCAGATTTACATAAGACCTGGACATTTCTGATTGTAGTTGGGTTGTTTTTTATTACGTTACAAACTGAAGTTAAGGGGAACTTGCAGCAAGTCCCACAGAGCACAGTGCAATGTTTAAAGAGAAGAGTAAACAAAACTGCCAAACACTCAATCATTTTCTGCCAGAAGTGGGATATTTTTTCTAAGACATCAGTTTGAGGAGGGGCAAAAATTCAATGCTGAATTAAATGAACTCGGGATAGTGGAAACTGCAAGGAGAACTAAGAAATGACAGCCACAACCTTTTCAATTTAAGGGCAGAATATAAGTCTAAGATATTTTTGATAAATTCTGACAAAAAAAAAAAAAAGAAAACAGCATACTTTAAAGTATATTGAAGCAGTGATTTTTAAACAAGAAAGCAGAACTAGAACATCTTAAATTTTTAATTCTTCCTTTACAGGTTACCTAGCCCACATTTGATTAAGAAAACTGTAGAAAGTTAGTAACAGCCACAAGTTAACACCAAAAGGTGGCACTTGTCAATTTTCCATAGAGTCCTGCTTTACGGGATGTCTCAAATGCACTGCTCCGATCTTCTATCATACGTTGCTGACATCAGCTGTGTCAGATTTTAGTCCACTGGTCGCTTTTCACCATATTTCTTTGTAAACTCTTCAGCGTTCTTACAGAATTTTTTACGGTCCTTAGAGTATTCTTCAGCTAGGTCAGCCCGCAGGGGATGCTCAGGCTGTGGATCATTCACCAGTGCTATGAGGGACTGGATTACTGTCAAAAGAGGTAAGAACACTGTCAGAGACTAAGATTGTTAATTTAAAGAAAAAAATGAAAATATAAGAAAAACTCCCCAATAAGAAAATAACTTAAACTGTGTTTAAATATATCTCAATAAATCTTGTCTCTCTTCAAGAGCAGAGTAAGATGCCACACCAGTAAGCTATAGTAATATGCCAATGTGTAGTTTAATGACAGCAAATACATCAGGAAATCACATCTGTAAACAAAACCAACTACCTGTGTGTAAAGACCAAGATGCACAACACAGTATTTTCTCAACCACTGAGCATCCTACCCTCCTTATAGTTAAGCAAGGAGTTTTACAGACAGCTTCACCTGTAATGCATCAAGTGAAGAGGGCCCCAGAATTTCTATCACAAAACATTTTTCCTTAATATCTCTCACAATACATTAAGCAATTCAGCTGTAATTGGATCTACTTCTGGAAACCATTTTTTCCCAGCTTTATTTTTCTGTGACTTACTTCCCCCTATAAATAGGGAACAACTCTTGACGTTATTTTGAACTACCAAATATGTTTTCTAGTATAGATATACTAGGCAATACAGTAAGAACTGTAAGGTGCTTTTCATACTACTGTTCACAGCTGTATAGGAACTGCTGAGTCACAGCCTGAAGCACCTGGCTGAGCACCTGGGGAAAGGACCCGGTCAGCCCTGGGAGCACAGGTGAAGGCAGTTCAGCTGTGGGACAGGAAGGGGCTCTCAGACAGCACTTAAGGGCTGAGTGCCACTGGGGAAGGAGCTCTGGTTGGAGGTCTCTCCTTTGTGGAGTCTTTCCTGTGAGTCTACGTCTTCAGAGATGGGTGAGCATCTTTTCCTTTGAAATACCATCCTATCTGTTGGTCTCCTTGCTGTTATGCTCCTGCATCTCCTTTCCACTGCACACCACTCTCAACAGAAATCATTCTCACCAGTGTACTTTGCATTTACATAGTGAGTCTTGTATGCTACCATGAAACTTACTGCTGCTTTTTCCTTATATACATTCTTATGACCAGTAATGCTAGCTTGGTTACAGCAGTCGAGTTCTCAGATCCATCCACTGAACTATATACACAACTCATCAAGTCTACAGACTAGCGAAAACACCTAAAGATGCATTTCCCTGCACACCAATGTTAATAGTTTTCTACTCAAGGTAATGCACTCTCCAGAGTAATACAAAGCAGCACCCTATGGTTTTTCAAAACAAGAATACCAAAACTGTTAACTTTGTGCCATTACTACAGCCAGCAGCCTCCTGCACTCACACAAAACGCTGACAGCCACAACAGAGCGTGAGAAGCCAGGGTTTGTTTTCAGTCTGCCACCTCCAGTTTAACTGGATTCTCCCTAGTTTTGCAGTGTAAGTGCTTACAATGCTTATCACCCTGGAAGATGCTAGGATATCATGGGAGCTTCTTTCAGAGCGTAGTCTTCTCACTCTTTTCTACCTTTACCTGAAATGAAGGGGGGCCAAGTAGGAACATCTCTTACTACAACCTTTAAACTGTAACAAACCAATACAGCATGTAACATGCCTTTTCACTCAGTAAAGCTTCTTTATATACAGTAATAAACATTTAACATCAAGTTCATCGTTACCTGCCAGAAAATGTGAAAATTTCACCCTAACTAATAGGAGTAACGAGAGGCAAGACTTACCATGCTCTCAAGTCTGGTAGAGAACCTAATGAGACTTCCTTAAAATACTTAAATTTTTATCCAAAGACACTCCACTCAGTAAACCTCACAGCAGTGATCTTTTAATAGCTAAGAGTTAATCTGTGTCATGATTTTGTTTTTTCTTTAAGCAAACAAGCCAAACATGTATATACTGTTTAAAAAGAAACATACACTAACACAACATAAATGCTTTTTTTCCCCCCATTTTGAATTTAAATATACCAAGGACACAACTTTAATGAACTCTTCAGCCATTAAGAGTCTTGTGGTTTCCTGGAGGTGGAAATGCCACAAGACAGTGTCATTACTTTGTGTTGTAATAACAAAACAACATTCCAAAAGAGCTGCATGCTTTACTCACAACATGTATTCATGAGGCAAACCTTAGGAAAATGGATAAACCAGAAAAGCAGTGACCGGTCAACAAGCTAAAATACTGTTCGCTTCAAACACACAATGCAAAGTCTCTTAACACCCTTTTTTCCTCCACAAGGAGTCCTACCTTGGTCAGTTTTGGTTGCTGGCTTCCAGTTTTCAGCACTAATTACTGGCAGACAAACCTGCCCCTTTTCATCGATGTTAGGGTGATAGATCTTTGTTTTAAATGTAATCTTAGGAGGTTTGAATGGATATTCTGCTGGAAAGTTGATTTCGATTCTGAAGGCTCCTTTGTCATATGGAGGATTGTCCTGCAACGAGATGACAGAACATAAAGAATCTAGCATTCTGTAACACATGAACTTTAAGTAAAAGCATGGTCAGCTGTCCGTCTACTAAATGACCTCTTTTAAAGGCACTTTTTCCAAACTCATTCCTACATCTATGAACATCAAAACTAATGCGGTAACAAAGAGGGAATACAACCTCCATCACCTTTGTACTTCACTATGGAAAAGGCAGACTACTGCTGTTCTGAAGCTGGCTGACATTCCCTGCTAGTAGGAAGGCAACCAATCCCATTTACTCCATGCTCAGAGATGTAACAAGTATTTTTATTCCCACATTTATTAGTATTTTCAGATGTGCTGTAAACCCTTTCTGATACACAAACAGGAAACCTCATGAAGCTATTGGTTTCTCTAAACCTGCTTATTTTGTATCTCACACAACATGGTGGTTCAAACAGCAAAGCAGTTTGATTTGTCACATTCCCATAAGCATTCTGAGAACCCTTTTGTGCTGACTGCATAAAAATCTGCTGAGCATTAATTTGTACTAAAGATAGATATCCACTGCATCTGCTGATGAGAACATTCTGAATTCGTATGCAGTTTTAGCACCCACTGCTATCAGATCATTTTTGATGGAGTACAGTGAGAGAACTGTGAAGTAGGCAAAGATCTTTTGACCACTGCTACTATTTCAAATACTAACTGCAGAAGAAAGGCAGGAAAAAAGCTACAGCTATGTTTACAGATGATGAAAATGACATTCTATAAGCAATAATAACCAGGACACAAAGCCTTCCCAAATACTTGAAGAATTAGTGTTTCCAGTTTGTCTTCAGTATAATTATTCTGCATTATCTATCAGGCCATTTCCTTCATTCAATTCCACTCCAGAGGTTAAAAAACTTTTACAAATACTTAAGGTTGGGGAACATTCTATTAAGATGCTATTCAACACAACATTACATTTTATTTTTATCCATATAGGGAAGTCTGGTTGCGTGCTTCTAAGAAGTGACACATGATTTTCTGAGTTAAGGGAAGGAATAAATCGAGTAGCTTAAGACCACTTTTTAGCTAAGGTAAAAGCTTTTCAAGTTCAACAAATAACTTTCTGTCTGTAGTGGCAATTTACATTAATGCCCTCTTCTCACATTGTTTGCTTCGTTCTTACCTCCATCACCTGCTAGGATGTGTGATGACGTTCAGTGGAATGCTACAGGATCAGACCTGGCTTAAGAATACTCCTTTTCTGCTTGACTCTCAGTCAGAACAGTTTTTCACCATAACTCACCAATAAATTTTAACTAAAAATGTATGTAAAGCAGTTGCTCATCTTTTCAAGAGACAGAACACAGAATATTCAAGAGATTCATTTCCAGTAATTTGTTACAATTATTCTTATACTGAGAAGGTAGATAGTCTATAAATGCTGAAATACAGATAGCTAACACTTGACTTGTGTTCACCTGACATACTTTTACTCTGCACAAGTTTATCAGAAGTGTTTGCTACGGACAAAGTGAAATAAAATTCAGTGTACACCAGCAGCACCTTTTACAACAGCCAGGAGCCTCGTATTGGCATTCAAAAAAATCCTAACACTGCTTTTTCAACGTACAGAACTTCAGCTATACCCTATTCTGCAATTTAGAACAGGAAAACATGTTAAGAAACTACCTTCAACAAGCTTCTTAATTGAACAAACGCTAAAAGCAAAATACGATGCATAAAGGTTCCTATAGCACTGCTTTTGAACAAACACTGTCAAAATACTAACCTTCCTATCTTTAATATTTTAATTAAGAAGCAAACCAAAATACTGCCTCATTATGGAGTTTAGTACTCAGTAACTGATTTGTCTACTAATGACACAGTACTTGTATCTCAAACCCTGAAACAGCATGTAAAGTTTCAGAAGAAAAACTTGGGAAAAAACCTAGAAACCACCACTACACCGAAAACCAGCACACCTCACTTGTATCCAATTTATATTTGATATTTCCAAGCCTTCTATCCCAGCTAAAAAAAAAACAAATTATACTTCAGAAGAAGCATTGTTTATAGTATTTCCTCCAAACAGTAATCTATACTACTCTTCAAAACAGCTATGACAAATATTAATTGCTCTAATAAGCTTAGATTTCATAACAGAATTCCCCCGTGGCCTTAAATCCTTACTGGTGTAGTTATTTCCCTTGCAATAAACAGATGTTGTACCCCACATATTTCTAACTTTAGCAGCAGCAGCAAACATTCTGGTGCTTTATTAGCCATGTTTACCACCCATACACCACTTCAAAGTATCACCAAAATGCTAACCTGGCACACATGAACCACACGCATTGGAGTGGCTTGCAAAGCACTGTTTCTCAGTTATGTCAAATTTTAGCACCAAATCCTGCTTATTTTATTAGGAAGAGTAGACTCAACCACTCAAGGGAATTGCTCACAGAATCTGAGTAAATTAAATCTGTTCTACAGCACTTCAAGTTCAAAGGCCTCACAAAGATCTTAGCAGAGATGACACGACCCAAGTTTGAGAATGGCCTTCAGCTGTGAAAGCAAAGGCAGTGCCAAAATAATGCTTCAGTTTCTTTTGAAATAATTTACATTGGTCAGGAGACCTTTTAGGTAGCACCCAAGGAAAAGTAGAAGCAAAGACCCAGACTTAAAAGTAGCTGATGTAATAAATGAACACAAGCCATAGCAGTGCAAAATAAAGGAAGGTGAAAATCCATGCAATCAAGGAATTTAACATACTAGATTCCTGCTATCCTATTCACAACAAGTACCCTCTCTATTTGACTAATACAGTGGTTATCTACTTCTATTATGCTTTTGAACAGCATTAGTGTTTTTGGAAACAATTAATGCATAAGGACTTTCTTTTAAAGAGCTCACTTGTAAAAATCCAAGCCTTTTCTCTGCAGACTTTTTCCAACACTTAATTTTTTCCCTAGAAATGAATAAAGTTATTTACAAACTAAGCACCCCAAACTAACCAAAACCACAAGAAAACAACATACACCAAAAACTATTGAGGAGTAAATAAAGTATTTAATAACTCAGGCATTCTCCTATGACAATGTAAATTTTGTACTTTCAGCTTGAGATAACAAGCTACAGAACTCACCTGCCTCCCCTTTCCAGGACCTTTCCCAAGCAACCCAGTGCCATCATCGGGTCTGCAGCCTTCCCAGGGGCAACCATTTGCTGGATCAGACCCACAGTTTCAAAGCATTCAGCCAGGTATTCATCAGAGTTGTCTAGAGCCCCTATCAATTACGTATACATCTTTCTTCACACTACTTACAACAAACACCTACTAACATTATCAGATACTAATAAAACCACACAAGACATTCACATGAAGTGAAAAGAAAGATTACAGTATTTGCCTGAGACTACGAGATGCCTAAAGAGGGCCAATAATTAAATCCATATCCACCCTTCACTGCCTAGAAAGCAATGCCTCTGAAAGCTAAAATGAAGCAATCTTGTCAGTGTACAAAAACTATCTGATGGTCACTAATAGCAATGCTAAACTGGGGATTTATGGTTAAAAAAAGATCATGTTTTAAAGCTCATTAAAATAAGGAGTATTCCATACTCACAGGAACAATAAGCCCTTGCCAGGTCAATAAATTAGCTTCATCAACCTGGATATTACGGAAGTTTTTCATTCCACATTTGCGGATTTCTTCAAGCTCCTGGAAAACAAGGAGAGTAAGTCAACAGTTAATACTGACATGAGGCACAATGCTCAGCTCTGTTTCAGCAAAACGCTTGGAGGTCAGTGTGAGCTCCTCTAACACTAAAGAAGCCTGAGGCTTCAGTGGCAGCAACCCACAGAAAAAGTGTTGTCCCTGTGAGAAGTAAAATTCTGAGACAAGTTGTTCAAAAAGGGTTATGTTTTGATGTCACAAATATACAATAATACTTTGTGAATAAAATCATTATATATATAAAATGGGACTCACCTAAAAGAAAACCAGTGATTTTGAAGAATTAGCTCATAATAGTTTTAAAAACCTATGAGGTCACTGAACAGACCAATTTTCTCAGCTGGAAACCAATAAATTCCTGCAAGATCAACTTAAATTATGCAAACACTAATGAATATCTATGCAATACTCATCTGATCTAGATCAATAACTTGAGCTGTTACAGCTCTACCTTTGTTTCATTCATGAGAGCTTACAGCATTTATTAAGATGCCACTCTTTCTAGCTGTAACAAGAAGGAATACAAACAAGGTATTTTCCTGTACCTGTCAACCACCAGTAAAATTATCTTTTCTTGGTTAGCGATGTAGGCATCACCACAGCAAGTATTTATGCTATTTTTATATTAAAATGACTATAAGCCCTACTGCAGCAGCTGTTTCCCTGAGTATTTATTTCATCAGGAAGCCATAAGACAAAAAAAAAAAAAGCAAAACCTCAAGGCTCCGCCTTTTCCCACAGTGACGGTCCTTCAAGAGTTTTATCTGCACAGACAATGTAACTGAACTCAAATTCAAGCCTCCTGACATGAAACATAGAACTTTCCCTGAGGTTCCAAGTCTGAAGTACACGACTGTATGCCCACATACACTGGGAAAAAGCACTGCTGAGGTGCTTTATGCTGCCAGCACACAGATCTCCACTGGAGGCAACCACATCTGCAAACCTGGGAAGGATATTATGATTAAACACCAACTACCAGCACAGGAACCACAATGCACACAGAGCATTAGAGGTACTGAGTGCTGAAGGCACAGAGCACCTGCTTGGAAAGCATCAGAGCAGCTCAGTCCCCTCCTGCAGCTGTTCTAAGGATGGAGCTCTCCACACACAGAACTGCCACATCCAAAAACCAACTGTCCCACAAGGGATAAATCCCAGTCCACACCAGATACAACGCACCAGTCACAAATCAGGCTAAGTTTACCACTATGGAGTTAAGCATGAATGAACATGCAACACAAATATCTTGCCTCTAAAACAGGAAAAGAAAAAACCATGAGTTCAATGTTTTAAGTATACTAACTGGAAAATTACCATTATTAACCTAATAAAAAGATAGAAAGGCTTTGCATTAATGGAAAATGAAATATCTGTATTTCATAACTAGATACAGGTTAAAAAATGCATGATTACTTAAGAAATGCAATCAAGCAGGGCACAGACCATTACAGAATTGTAAAAAGAACTGCACAAAAGGAAAAAACCCAAGCAAATGAACAAATTGTTCCCTATTTTTTTTTTTTTTTTGTCAAGTGCATCATGGCAGAGGGAATTAAACAGCCTGGAAGACAATACAGGAAAGAGCCAGCAGAAACTCTGCTCATCTTCTTTTAAAATGACACATGGAGTGATCCTGGAATTCACTCTCATAGTGACAGAAGCAGCAAGCGACTGCAGTGTCAGGTCGGACTCTGCGCCTCCTTTCCTGCTGCCTTGGGATAACAAGTAACCAAAAAGGGAACAGGAGGATAAAGCAGGCAGTCCTTTTCCTCACGTAGAGATATGACTCACCTGAATAACTTGCTTAAGACAAGTGCCAAGTTATCCTAGCAGGAACTTTTCTTATCCTAGAAGCATATTTGCAATATATTACTCTTATTTCTAATTCATATTTTTAGTGTTTTTATGTCTAATTCATCAAGAGTCGTAGGAGATTAAGCACTCAGGATTAAAAAGGGGTGGGAACTCGCAATAAAGACCTAAATAGCCTCAGAACTACAGAAGCAGACAACTCAAGGATACAGGCACAGTTAGAAGAAGTGAATGAACTACTAGGCGTCACCAAACAGCATTAGATTAGAAGTTAATGCTTCAGTGATGAGAGCTGAGCTTAAAGGGTCAAAAATTACTTTACAGGGTATAAGAATATAGTTTGGATATTTATTTTAAAATAAATCCTAACAGTCTAGGCAGGCAGTGAATAGAATAATTCCTCTTCTGTCCTCCACCCCTTTGTCAAGCAACATTATTAAAGGCACACAGAAGCAGCATAACCAAAGGTCAGAATGCTGCAGAAGAGTTTAAGTCATCTTTAACTTCCCACTGTTATCAGCACTGCACACAACCTGGCTGCTTTGCTCCCCCACTTATTACAGAGGTGTTGTTTGCTTGTTTCTCCCTCGGGACACAATGCTGCAGTTTGGGAACATTCAGACATGTTCTGCCCAGCATGTGGAAGGAGAAAACATCGTTCCAAGGGTAATGTCCAGCCTTTGGGAAGAGTGCACGCGGCAGGCCTGGATGCACATGCTACCTTTCTCATATATAACCAATACATAAAGTTTCAGTTTTTTCCTTCAAACAGCACAAATGATTGAAATAGAAAATGAAGTGACATCATCTTAAAATCACAGAATGCCTTGGGTTGGAAGAGACCCAAAGATCATTGAATAAAATGTCTTTGCCTTTTAGAAGAAAGCTGAAATACCAGATTCACACCTAGATCTAAAAATTATTATAATCTATGGAACTCCTGGCTTCTCAAAATTCATTGAAGGCTAAAAGAACAACCAAGCCACCAACCACCAGGTGCCCAGCACAATCCTGGAACTGTTTTGCTTATACATCTTTGAAGTCTGAGGACTTGGCTAAAAAGAAAAACTGGATAGGAAAATGCAGTGAGGACTGAAATGGTTAAGTTTATTGACTTCAGGAAGTTCTGCATTAAGCTGCAGACGCTATTAAATTCATAAAGGAAAACAAAGGTCTACTGATTTGACTGCACGCTTTGCTTACCTAACATTTACAATTTGTTTATCTGTTCATACATTACCTAAAAGATGTGTGACAAAGCTAAACAGGCTCCAAGACACTGATAAGGAGCTCCAACTTGACTTTCTGAATCTTGTGTACTGCTGAGAAATGTTAAAAACAAAGAAATAAAACCAAAAAAGAAAACAAACCAGATTCCAGCTCGTTTAGGAGCTGTTGGAGAGTTTCTGAAACCAAGAGGCTGTGATCCCGCAGTTCCACATGCTCACAAGCTTTTTTGTTTATCGAGTAATTCTACTTTCTGGCAAAATGTTTACATCTGGTTTTTATTCAGAAGTGTTCTCTTAAAGTTTTGATTACAAACCTTTTTCTCAATTTTCGTTTTTGAAGGACTCAGTGCTCTCACTCATGTGCAGACAACCATGTATGGCACGAGGCCTTCCATCCCTCGTTACTGAGAAGCAGTGCTTGGACACACACACAGTTGTTTCCAACACCTTTCCTAGGATGGCTTTACTGGTCAGGAGATTGGAGCACCCCGCAGGCCACCTGCAGCAGGGCAGCCCTGGGTTTTATCACTGAGTTCAGTGGTGGCATACATGTCTGACTAGGCGATCACAGAGGCAGACTGAAAACAGATCTGAAGAACCGCTACCTACTCTTTAAATCTATTTTCAATTCTTAATGCTATAAACACTTATAACACCTAAAAGCCAGGAAGCAAAAGCACAGACCTCAGCTAGATCGTACTGCAGATGAGCACTGGAGGAAGTAGCTGCAGACCCAGGTTGGCTCAGTACCACCTGAGAGCAAGTGCTGTCTGTGCCTGAGCACCACACGCTGCTGACGCTAAGTGGGTACTGTGACTTCAGCACCAAGAGAGCCTCCCCCTTTGCAGCTATGCACTGCCTCCCCACAGAGCATTCAACTCCAAAAAAAGAGCTTGTTTCATGTTAGCGAGTGGAAATTGCAAGCCCTTCAGTGAAATCTCTCACATCTCCTGCAGATGTACTGCCCACTGTGTGCGTTTGGGGAAAAGTGGCTTCTCACGAGAAACGGTCACGAAGTAAAGCAGTTCCCCAAAGGCAAAGAATGAGCTGCTTTCTTAAATTGAACTATGCTGCGCTTCCCCAGGTCTCAGTCCCATCCTACAAGGGATAACCCATAACAACACACCCTCAATGCAGCCTGCCTTATTCCCACCTCTCATACTCCACAAACAGTGGAGATCTGACAGCTGGGGCTTTCTGAAGAGGTGTAACGGTGGGTCAGAGATCAAAACTCCACCTCAAATGCTGCTGGAGCACAATTCATTAGCTAAGAACATTTCACATTTTTACTAACATGGGTGTGCTCCCAGAAAGACTTGAACAAACAGAAGAGAAAACAGACCAGGCCATCACATAAAGCCCTGCTAAGAGAGACCATAAATTAGGGCCTTGGCCTAAGATAGGCCACTTGCACACAGAGTGTGCAATAACAAGGCAATCTTATGCACATTACAACCTGACTTAATTGTTAAAACTGAACTGTACGATAGCAAAATTTCACTGCTTCTTTCATGAGGAGGTTTGCAAACTGAAGAGTCCACAACCTGAAAAGGAAACCCACTTCCACCTGAAAGGTGGCAACTACAATAACATTCCCATTGTCTGCGGGCAGGCTGCATGTTATTATGAATCAACTTCACCCAGTCTCTGTGGCATCGTGACTCATGAGTGACTATGATGCGTGACACGTATTCAGGAAAGATTACAGCACTTCAAAATGTTGGCAAGACCTTACGGAAATGGAAATGCCTTTATTTTATGCGACCTATAAAAGATTCATTCTTAGCCAGCCAAGACAAAGACGATGTTTAGTCTCCCCCAAAAAAGAGAGCTAATTGGGCTGGAAGAGACCAATCCAGTTAATGCTTACCCTACTTTATTATTAGTTTGGCCGTTTGTTTTGTTTTGGATATGGAGTGACACATAGAATCACCCATCATCCTATGGCCCCGAGAAAGGAATCCCACAGGCTCTTCCATAGTACAAAATTCTGATAGCGAAAGACTTGAGATCAGTGAATTTTGACATTATAACCTAAACAACAGTATCAGGCTGGTATATGTGAGTTGTAAGAGCTCCAGTCCGTTCCTACCCAGATGAATGGCAAACTTATAGCACAACAGGCTGATCCGATGCCACAAAAGGAACAAATGAAGCTGCTTGTTGGACAGCCTGTACAAGTTATGCGATAAAGCATCTCGCAGCTGCTGGAGTTACATAAAAAAACACGACATGCACAGTCCATAAACAGAAAGCAATAAAAATGAAAGTAAAAATGTAAGAGGGAAGTTATCAATGTCTCCTTCCTTCCTACACCGCTCCCTCTGAAAAGAAACTGCCACTGTTTTTCTAGAAAAAATTACATCGCTAAAACGATTTCTATGGTATTTCAGTGCAAGACCAAGGCACTGTCTGATGCTTTAGGAGCACAGGGGATTGTGTGAGGGGCTGAAAAGCACAAGGGCTCTGTAAATTTAAGGACAAACTTTCTTGCCTGTCACATTTTCATGTTCTGTACCAAATACTTGACATTAAGTTAGATATTTTTCCTCTAAGAAAAAAATACTGATGTGCTTTTGAACAACAGAGCAGGCATTAAAGCTGCCTTGCAAGAAGCTACACCTACCTGAAACAAAGAACCCAATTCAAATACAAAGCAGCAGATGTGCTGATGGCTCTCAAACTATGACCAAAAAAACAACAGCTATCAGAAATGAAATAAAAACCAAATGCTGTCCCTTCAGGAGCACCAAGGCTTTATGCCTGCTGATCTAATACATATCTGAATGACTCCGCACATAATTTACTATTTAATTTTTGATGCCTCCATGGCACAATTGAAGAGACAAAATGAGCCTTGCGAAAGCAATGCTGAGCTACGGGTTTCCTCAAAAGCAACTGCTCACGTGCACGTGGATGTGACCAGCCACGGAAACGTAACCGCAAACAACCCCCCGCAGACCCCAGCCCTACCGGGCTCACAGCCTTAAGGGCACCCATAAATCCGCTACTGAAGGAGAAGGTTAGCAGCATCGCCACGTACCAATTTTCACCCCAAACGGTATTTTAAAGTAAATGCACTCTCCCCGAGGAACCCCACGCTCGAGGCTGTCTGCACACAAGAACCTCCCCCCATCTCAGCACATCGCAGCGAAGACAAAACCATCACCGCGCCCAGAGCGAGCGAGGCAACTTCTGAACCCGGGTCCACGCTTCACCTCGATAAGCCTCTGACTCACGCGGGCGCGGCGGTCCCCCCAGCAAAGCGGGCGCCGAAATCCCCGCCCCCCCCCACGGCGGGGCCGGCGGGACCCCCGGCCGAGAGGCGGGCAGGGCTCGGGGCGCTCCTCCGCCCGGCCGAGCGCCGCCCGCCGCGAGGGCCCGGCCGCCGCAGCGCCCCGGGGCGTCCCGGCCGCGCCGTTTCCTTCCCCCTCGGCCCTTCCTCTTTGCTTAGTCACCGCGGGAGCCCCCCGAGGGAGGGGACCGGCCCGCTCCGCTGGGCTCGCGGCGCTCCCCGCCCCCCTCTCGGGCCGCTCCGGGCGCCGAGTGGCGGCCGAGGCGCGGGGCTGAGCGCGGCAAGGGGCCGGGGAGGCGGCGCGGCCGCTCGCGGACGAGGCCCGAGCGCTCCCGCCCGGAGAGGCCCGGGCCGGGACCGGGAAGGGGCCGCTCGAGCGGCCCGCGGCGGGGGAGGAGGAGGAGGCGAGAAGCCCGGTCCCGCGGGGGCGCTGAGGGCGGTCGGGGGAGAGGGGGGAGGGGCGGGCGCGGGCCGCCCATCCCGCGGCCCTTCCCGACGCGGCGCCGCCGTTACCTTCATCAGCCTCCTGCTGGCCGCCATCTTGGCTCTGCTGCTGCCGCCCCACAATGCATGGCGGCGGCGGGCAGGGCGCTGGGCGCCGCGCTTCCTGCGGCGGGCGGGGCGGGGGGCGGGGCGAGCGCGGCGTCGCGCGTCGTCCGTCCTCGCAGCGCTGCCGGGGCGGGGAGCGCGGGGCGCCGCGGCCAGCGGGATCCCGGCTGGGCTCTGGTCACCGCCGCGGGTGGCCGGGAGCCTCGCGCGGCTGCGCCGGGGCACCCGCAGATACGGCGGCCGGAATCCTCTGGCCTTCGGCCGCCGCTCCGCATCTGAAACGCCGTCGGGCGCCGGATTCGCTGCCGGCGCCGTTCGCCGCTGCCCTCGCTGAGCCGGCGCTGCTCCGCAGCAAAGAAGTTCTGTGTTCTAAAATAAGCCTTACAGACACGGAACACGAAAACACATAAAATAAACGTAGAATACTCGAAGTGTTGTAAGAGCCTTTCACAAACCCGTGGGGCGCAGCAGAAGTTACCGGTTACGAAGAACAAGGATTGCATGCAGTGCCCACCGCTGTCGTTCTGTAGCAACTGGTCAGATCTGAAGCGTGTTTCAGCAGAGGCGTAACAGCGGAAGGACGGCACGACAGAAAGGCGCTATAAGGAAGAGGGAGAAGATCGCTCACCTGTATCAGGAGATGCCAGGCTCACAGGAAAGGCTTCACTAAAGAGGGACCTCCAACCAGAGCTCCTTCCCAAGGCACTCAGCCCTTAAGTGCTGTCTGAGAGAGGTGCAGCCAGGCTGCGCCCCTTCCTGTCCCACAGCTGAACTGCCTTCACCTGTGCTCCCAGGGCTGACGGCTCCTTTCCCCAGGTGCTCAGCCAGTGCTTCAGGCCATGACTCTACAGTTAGCATACGACTCCCTGAACAGCTGTGTGATAACCAAGATTTTACATCTACAATAGTGCTTACTGCTCCAAATCTCAACATTTGTTAAGTAGTATACAGCATACATAGAAACCAGCTTAATGCTCACCTCTTTGTGTTCATGTTGTGAAACTGTAAACATCTTTGGGACTGTATCATCATCACTATTTAGGGTTATAATCTTAATCTATCATCCTGATAGCAGGAGAGGTGTAACATACGCAGTGTTTGGCAGCTGGGGAGCTCCACACATCAATCAGATGCACACGGTGTGAGAACAGGAGTGGCAGAGGCTGAGGACTTGTGATGTGACACTGGTACTGAAGAACTGACGTTGGCTGAGAGGGCTACTTCAGATTACGTGCTGCTGAAGTTCAGAAATACCGATGTCTGATACCATGGTGACTTGGAAGAGTGGTTCTTTAAGATTATTTCACAGATATCCACAGATATGAAAAACAAGCTGCTTCAGTGATTATCTGTATTTATGCATTTGTCAGAACTCTATCCACGTTTTCATCTCATCTTTATTCAGCTGTATAGTTTTCCAGGACCACCATATGCCTCCGAGAACTCATTCAGGCTCTCACCCATATCTGCACTGAGATATGCACAAAAAGCAGTACTAAATGAACTGCAGGGAAATCTGTATTACTATCTGTAATTGTAATCCATGGTTTTTATAGCTTGTCAGAATGTCAGAAGTACCTGGGATAATTAGTAAGATAATCCACATTTCCTTCGACAAGAAAAAACACCGCCCACACTAACTAACTAACAATAGCTCAGCCAGCTCTTAAGAAATCACTGCTGGGTGCAGCTGTCCTCACAAGTTACCACCTGATGCTGACATCCTTTTTTACTGCAAGGTGTTGAAGGAAGTCGACACAATTGCACACAGCTCACATACCTGCTGCCAGCACTGATGAGAAATGCCTCATTTATTGGCAAGGGCTGTGCAGCCACAGTCACACTGCTGCATTTCTCCTGGATATAATTCACTGGTAGTAATGAAATTCTGTCTGATATTAAAGCAAAAAGAATTTACTTCCAGACAGAATTTCAATTATAACTCTTACCTTCCTGTTAGTGACAGGACACAGGCTGCTAGTTATACAAAGTTTTGCAGACCTTTCTGCATTTTTGAACTTCATTGTTGTTGTTTCCAGGTCGCATCCATTATTTTATTTGACAGTGGAGAGCATCCAAAAAGACATTTTGGTGTTTATTTTGTAGGGCTTGCCAGTCCCTTGAAGACATCATGTCTATGCCTGCTCATTTCTAAGGATCGTTTTCTATCGCATTTTAGGACAATAACCGTTCAAAAAAAGAAAAAAAAAAAAAGCATAAACAAACTTTCCAAACAGGTGAATAACAAAACAGCCTGACCCTTGAACACCGGAAAAAAAAATAAAAATAAAAACCTCCGTGCACAACTTCTGTCATTAAATAGACTTGTAACAATCAGAAAGATCAATACAGTGGAATGGTGATTCAGGAGGTGATATGACAAAAGGACTAGCACAATGGAAGGGTGTTACAAAGAAAAAAGGAAAGCGCTCACTCATCTCCCAAGATCTTGGCTCACAGGGAAAACTCCACAAGGGAGGGATCTCCAAGCAGATCCTTCCCCAGTGGCACTCAGCCCTCAAATGAGGCCTAAGAGAGGTACAGCCAGGCTCCACCCCTTCTGATCGCGCAGGTCTACTGCCTTCACCTGTACTCTCAGGGCTGAAAGGGTCCTTTCCCCAGGTGTTCAATCAGTGGTTCAGGCTGCGACTGAGCAGTTCCCATACAGACTGCTGAAAAGAGACAAAATATGTCAGGAAATCTGAATGGGAGGAACTAAGAAAAAGAATAATTTGTTTGTATATTAAACCTGACCACACCATCAACTTGAACACAAAGTATGGGTCTACACATCAAGAAAAAATGCAACAGAATAAGAAGTGGTAAAAAGAAGGGCAGTGATCAAGGGGATGGAACATCTGCCATGTTAAGAGAGGCTAAAATGGCCAGAGCTCTTCTACCTGCAGAGGTGATCGCTGAGAAAGAATAGGATTGAGCTTACAAACATCATAAAGGCAGCAGCTAAGGTGCGCACAGAACTAAGCCACATACAGTGAAACTAATAGGAAATCAGTAACAGCCAAAGCAGTAACTTTCCCTTCTGGAGCTCCCTACCATGAGCTGTAGAAAAGGCAAAACTCAGCAAGTTCAAAAATGAACTAATTGAGATGGGTGACAGGTCCATACACAGAAACAAAAAAGAATAAGCAGGGAATAACCCTCACCAAACATCTCTAATTGATGCCCAGATGTAATTGTGGATGCTTGGAAAGATGAGATGAATGACTGGGGTCCGCACACTGCCCCCAGATAGGGCATATGCTGCTGCCACGGGCAGGGCACTGAGCTAGATGGACTTCTGTCCTGGTCTGACATCCTCGCATCTGAGATTCCTAGACATGCTGATTTACAGAATAGACAAAATTCAGATTTCAAAGTGATTCTCATTTAGAACACACTTTAGGGAACTACGTATGATCAGCAGGGGTTAAGTTCATCTTCAGGAGCAACTAAACAGTTCATTTTATAGCTAATTTAAAAAGAGAACACAGAAACCTTAAGCTTAGTATAGGTATAAAGCTGCTTTGCTCAGTTGGTTAGATGCCTCAGAAGTAGTCCACAACCCCTTTCTCTATCATAATCCATTTATTCCATGATTGGAGGAGAAAAAAGAAAAGCCAGACAAAAGAGTACTTCAGTAATGTCCTACATTTCTGTAACAAATAAAACCAAACCAGGAAGAAAATCCAACAGGAAAACCTATCCAAACCAAAGAACACATGCCACTAAAGTAGCGTTACCCCTGCAAAAAGCAAGCCACTTCAAATAACCGAGTTCAGAACCTGGTGATGAAGCCATGAGATGGCAGCAGAGCCCATGGAACGAGCATCCTATGTGGGAGGGACGTCTGCATTAAAGATCACTTCTGTCCCAAGTGGGTCTTAGAGCTACTTACAAATCTATTTTTTAAGGGGAATGCTAATCAAAAGCCTTGTTCTTCATTCCCGTGTTACATCACTTCTTATATTTCTCACAGCTGTAGAAATTTGAACAATAATTGGATCTCTATTTTAAGATAAAGCATAGAGACTCTTTTTACCACAGTAAATTTTTAGTAAAGATGATCTGAGCTCAAGCAGTGTTGAAAGGGCTGCGGAAGCTATCAAAAATCTGTTTCTCCAGATGTATAGCTACTAGTTTGGGAAATAACAACAATGGAATAATCCAGTGGTGTAGAGCAAGCATGTGTTCTGAAGTTCGGGCCGCATGGAGAAGAGTGGAGGACAGCTTGGGGGGTGGCTATGTGGGTGCCTATAGCTGCTGAAAGCCTGGATCAGCCCTATCCATATGGATCTCCAGGCCAGATATCAGCCTGCAGCAACTAACTGGAAAGAGAGCCAGGCCCCACAGTGCTGAGCTGGGCTGCCTGCCACTGGAGGGCAAACCTGGGTCATGGGATGGAGCTCACAGCGAGCGGTGCTGAGCTGGACGAAACAGAGCAACACAGCAACAGGTGTAATACTGCCCTTCTTGTGACATACGACTGCAACTCCGTACAGTTGTCCTGAATCTCACCAGACTTGCAAACTCACTGAAACACTGGACAGCTGAAGGACAAAGATGGTATTGTTTGGCAGTGGATTTTGAGAGTAGTGAAAGGGAGCTCCTACACATGGGCTCAGGTAAATTCAGCCCTACAGGCATGCAGGTACACAGCACTACTGGTGGAAGGGTGGCACTGACAGAGCATTCCATGTTAACCCTGCAAAATTCATCCAGAACCACGATGTGTCACTTGAGAAGTATTTCCTCCAAGAAATACAGTGTTAGAGACAGTTTGGACACCAGTAGTTGCACTTCACAAGCAGTGCTTGCAGCATTCCTATGTTCTGAACTCAGTTATCTCCACGCACCTTCAGTGGAGTAGACACTGTGGAATGATGTCACAGGAGACCAGCTTGGTTTTAATAGATTTGAGTATTTCAAAAACCCCAGTATTATTTTAAGCAACGAGAAGCAAGAGTGCCATCCACTTAAAGGGGATATATTTTGCTATGACTTTTACCCCTGACCTTTTCCTGAGCAGCACATTTCACTCCCATGACCCGGGTGCACGTGGCACTTCCTACTCAAGCTGTCACATCCACGGAGGTGGAGGAAGCAGAGCTGGCATTATGCAGCTTGCTGCTTATTCATGAAATGAGTGTGACTAAAGACAAATCCCCAAAGGAGGACCTAGCCTGAGGCTGGCACATTCAGGGCATGCCAGCTGACTGCTTCCCCACTGTATGACCAAAACCATGCCCTTCAGCACTACATGGGTTAGAGCAACCAATCTGTGAAACATGAGGTCCAAAAATTTGTCTTGATATTTTTACTATTAATCCCAAGATATAAGCATGAGAAGAAAGCACTTAATGCTCTACCAAAAAAAACACAAAAAAACGACCAAACAAAAACAGCAGAAAAAACAACCAAACAAAAACAGATCACAAAGATGGGAAAGTATGAGTATTAAATTCAGCTCATCACACATCACACAACAACTCTGAAGGAGCAAACAGGTGACAAGAAGAATGGCAAAGACAAAAAAACCCCACAATATTATCAGTAGCATTTCATTACATGTTATGTCGCAAAATAGATCTGCAAATTCTAACATAAATCACCATGATTTACCTTTCTACAGAAAGGCAATGAGAGAACAGCGATTCCACAGCTTACAGCTTTCAGAAATTACCTGCCAAGAGTGTAATTTTGAAGTGACTCTCTTCCATTAGAGCTACAATAAACAGCATGGTGGAAAATTCAGTCTGATGAGCTTATCTAATGAGCTGCAGAAGGTTGTGGAGGCCAGAGCAGAAGAATCTTAAACATTTAATCACTGATTACAAACCTGCCTCTGAATTAATCACATGGATCTAATGAACCTAATGCTGATCAACAAATTATCAGTAATCCTTACAAAATTTTGGCAGGGAAACTCCTTTTTCTGAAGTTTCCCAAAAGCACTAAGGTTACAAAAAACATGCACTCTGTCTGCAGTTTTTCCTGCAATGGCCAGTAGGGGTAAACTTCATAATTTCCACAATGATTTAATTTGCTCACAACCTGTTCAAACTCCTTTTGGGTCTCCAGGTGGGCTGTTATGACAAAATTTGATTGAAACAGCAGCAATTTAAATGATGAGATAAATCCTGAGCACGTTTAAGTACAGAGCTGCTGCAGGTAACAGAAAAGAAGTGTTTCAGCTATTGACGGTGCACTTTGCGCAAATCCAAATTTCTGAGTGTTCAGTATGGGTTCAAACTGCACCTATACTGACTTGCTTGTCTTATTCTCATCCTTCTCCAACAAGTTCTTTTCACATTGCTAGAGTTTGATTACACACTTCCATTCTACAACATAAAATCTGAAGGCAGTCCTCCAGAGTAGCTGCATGTGGTGGGGCTCAGAACATAACTGCCATCAGTCTGCAAGTGTCACTACCTCTGTGCCCCCAGTGGGGGAAAGCGTGCTCATGATATGTACTGCTGGGGGGACACAGACCTCGAGTTACGTCCGAGGCACAGGGAGAAATCCTCGCTTTTTCTTTTGGTTTTCTGCTCTTGGAATTACTTTTCATTTTCTGCTTAGTACTCACTGAAAGATCAAATCCGTGACCATTAAAACCTAACATACTACTCTGGGCTACTGCCAGCATCAGCATGGACTGGATAGACCTTTGCTCTGATCCAGCATGGCAGGATTATGTTCTTATTATGACTTAAAATTTATTTTCCCCAAAGGGATGTGCTTATAGAAGACCATCTGTCAAGTGATTCATGAGAAGTGGACATAAAAGAGAACTGAATATGACTAACTGAATACATTAAAAAAATTAAACAAGTGCCTGGCAAATGAAAACTTGAAAGATCTTACATAAAAAACACTGAGTACGAACTTGAATTTGTCACCTCTCCAGTATCTGCTTAGCATTTTAAATGGTACCACCTTTGATGCAACCTTTTTTTAACATCCTGCATTGCCCTTTTTTTAACAAAAACACATGTGATTTTTCCTTTTTGTCTCAGTTGTTTTGGACCAAAGAAGAATAGGCAATCACAGCAATATCAAAGAACAAGACAGAAGCAATCACATTGATTAAATTATTATCATCTCACTGAAATCCAGGGGCCTTGCAACTTCAGACCAGAATTCATCCTAATTGCTTGCAATGACAGCAATTAATTGTTGTGCATCTGCACCCAATATGATTTGTCCTGCACTGTTAAATTTTTGGTATTTGTCTGAATAACTTTTAGTGCAGACAGCTCTGGAACATGTAGATACTCTGGATAAGAATGTCAAAACTCTTCTGTAAAGTAGATTTTGCAAGACATTTCATTTTTAATTTGTTAATGACCTCAAATGTAGAGAGCTGCTATGAAAATAAAGCTAATTGATAGATTACTTTTTGAAAGCATTTTCTACATAACACTTATTATTGAGTGAGAATAAGCTCCATTTTAAGGTAATAACCATTTTAGACAGCATTTTTCATATCAGTGTATACGCTCTCAAGTGGTGGTGTGCATATGTTGTAAGTAAGGTATCTTTATGATGCTCATACAGCACAATCACTACAGGCCAGGAAGGCCAATAGATATGGGACTGCATCTAGAGATGGAATGCTGTAGCATACATAAAACAATCTCATTTTTCTTTCAACTGCAGACAAAGTATTGCTCACTGTGGTTTTGAGGGTGACACACATTGATAAAATATATTTTTCTAAGCACAGATTCAAACATCAACTATCTCACTGCTTTGGAGTTTTCATGGCAGGCTTCATTTATAATGTTAGAGAACAGTTACGCATCCTCCCCACTAACCTGTTCCACTGCTTAGCTCTCCATATGCTCAGAAAGGAAGCCCTACCGTTTGGTCTAGTTGGTGAAAATGAGACAACTGCCTTCTGCTTTGTGTCACTGAACCTGAAGAGTGAGTGACTGACACTTTCAATGTCAAATAAAAACAGCATTTACACAGTGTTGCTTCCCTCATCGCTTTTCTAAAGTCAGAAAAGACAGCTCTTTCAGCCTTCCCTGCTGGGTTGTGTTTTCCAACATTTTAACACTCCAGTTCTCCCTCTTGCTCTCTTCTCTCCCCAGTTTTGTTCTTTTCAATGTGCAGAATCCAGAACCAGATACAGCAACCTGGCTGAACTCTCACAGGCACTAAGCCCAGCAGAGCAAGCCTGCTGTATTTCTGTATGTCCCTTTTTGTAAACACGTTAAGTTTGTAATAGATGGCAGCCCTTCATGCCAGCCAGCTACCCATGCACCACATTCCCGTGCATTTATGTCACAGAGAACTGAATTATTGCAGCAGGTAACCAAGAGGAAAAATCATTCTTCATTGTAAAGTTAATGAAATGACTAAGAGTTAAGCAAATCTCCATGAGTACTGACCTCAGGCAGGCTCAGCATCACTCCAGCTGTGTGCTACATACAGTTCACTGAGGAGGGCAGTCCAGAGCAGCCTGTTTACTAAAGCGATACGATGGGTCAAAGAAAGTTCTTGGCAGGCTCCATCATCTTAAGGGTCAGAGATTGTGAAGCCTTGTTTTATGTCTTGTCTTTTATGCATGAAATTATTGGAAATCTCTTCAATAACAACATTTCTACTGCTCTTCTGCAAGCTGTTCCAATCTCTGTAGATCTACAGACAGAAAATCTGTGGTGCATGCTTTTGTTTACAGATGCTTGAAAAGTCCCACATTTGGTATTGAATCTTACTGCTGGTAATTCCAATCCATTTAACAAATCTGACGTTTCCACATGGCTCCCAAATTCCTGTACCTCAAGGTCCTTCAGGGTGCACACTGAAAATTGGATAAGAAGACTTTATATTATGGACAGATACTGCATATATCACAGAATCACAGAATTGCCAGGGTTGGAAGGGACCTCAAGGATCATGAATCTCCAACCCCCCTGCCACACGCAGGGCCACCAACCATTCCACCTAATGCTAGACCAGGCTGCCCAGGGCCCCATCCAACCTGGCCTTGAACACCTCCAGGGACGGGGCATCCACAACCTCCCTGGGCAGCCTGTTCCAGCACCTCACCACTCTCTCCGTAAAGAATTTCCCCCTGACGTCCAACCTAAATCTCCCTTCCCTCAGCTTAAACCATATCCCCTCGTCCTGCTGTCACTCACCCTTTCAAAGAGTTGATTCCCCTCCTGTTTTTAGGCTCCCTTTAGGTACTGAAAGGCTGCAATGAGGTCACCCCGCAGCCTTCTTTTCTCCAGGCTGAACAAGCCCAGCTCTTTCAGCCTGTCCTCATAGGGGAGGTGCTCCAGTCCCCTGATCATCTTCATGGCCCTCCTCTGGATATATCTAAATCTCTAAATGGACACTGGGCAATGACTTCAGGACATGTGCACAGGTGGGGCCTCATCTAGAGGCTTCAAACACAAACTTGTTCAGACTATCACAGAACATATCTTACAGTATGAATTTCCTTCTTTAAGGGTCCAAGAGTGTTTCTAATAAAATTAGTAGAGATTTTCCTCCTGTCTTCAGAGAAATAATTTTGGGGCATCCAGTAGAAATTCACAAGGAAAAACTTCTGCCTTAACAGTAGGTTAGAACTTAAGCGAGGCTTAAAATGCAGCAGGAAGAAATCAGGATGCTCTCTGAAGAGTGCAAGAGCAGTTTGTCACAACCATAAATCCACACAGAGGGTCAAATTCACTGCTGTCACCAGCTGCATGGACTCTCTTGGTTTAAATCAAATTCTGTCCTTTCCTCCAAACTGACCAGATCTCCTGGTCAAGTACTTTTCAAGTACTTTTCAGCAGCACAGCTGAGGAGCTGCTAGGTTAAGGGCTGGTACTGGTCCGAGTGAGCACAACTACCACACGTGCGCTAATCACCAGGGCCAGCTGGCAACCCGGACATGTGGCTACTTCTTCATTCCTGCAGAGCTGCAAAGGCTGCAAGTCAAACCCACGTTAGCTGAGCAAAGTGACTTGTATGCCATTTTTTGAATATATCGCTCTATAAATCTCAGCATGGCCTTTTGAACTGTACATTACTATAGAACTGTGGGAAACCCCTTTTGGGAGAGCAGTGGCACAGATGATATTTATCACTACAAAGTCTGTTGCAACACACTCTTTCCTTTGAAATCAAAGCTTTTGAATTACAGATGATCAAACATATTCACACCCCAAGCGAAACCAGACTATTTCTGGCTTTTTGCCAGTATCGGCTTGGGTGTGAAATATTTGACATTATGCATTAATTTTTTACAGTAATAAAAGCACTTTCTCAGCTGAAATCCCCCTTGCCATCTAGCAAGTGCCACCGGGTTTGCAGCTGGTTTAGACACATACAAGTGAATCTATAGGCCCCATGACTGCAGAGAAGAATCCCAGGCACTGTGCTCCATGGCTCATCTCCAAGCAGTGATCTGTTACCTGGGGCTTCACGTGACACCTGTGAAGCTTCATTTCCAAATGGGAATGCTGCTGGCTATGATGCTGAGACTCTCGCTTCTGAATGCTGCCGCTCTGGGCTTGATTTACAGAGGTATCAAGGCCCTCATGATGCAGACAGGAATCCAAGATCCTTAAGTCATTTTTAAGACCCTAAAGCCATGATATGGAGTTTTTTGTTTAAACTGATTAGAAGTCTATTAATCCCTTCTGGACATCTATCTTCTTTCATGGGCAATTACACAGAATTGTGAATGAGGAATGGTTTCATTCTTCAAATTCTCTCTTTCTTGAAAGGAGAAAATAACTTTTTTTTGCCTTTTTACCCAGACTGAAAGATTGTGCCACGAGACCCAAGGTCTCCAAATTATGGGTGTTTTCCTTTTGGTCAGTGGACTCTGCAAACAGCAGGATTACATGCTGCAGAAGTTTTGCATTTGGAAGCCAGCACTAACTTCTACCTGTTCCTGTTTTACAACTATATGTCTGCCAAAAAAAAAAAAAAAAGAATAAAAAATCTCTATACCTTAGAAGTGTTTAATTATATGAACCTGCACAGGCATTTGCAGGCCAGCAGAACTTCCTGCTCATTTATGACAGAAGGGGTTGGGATATCTGGACTCAGTGTGCAGGGAAGTGGGCACACACAGGTTTCCTTCTTTTTGCCCCACTTAGAAATGGGATACAGAAAATCTGGAGAAAACTGAAGGAACAGTGGTGGCTGAGAGGCAGAGCACTGCAGGCCCAGCTCCCATCCCACTGTTCCACCAGCTGCCACCTACAGCCATCAAATTTTGCACAGGTAGGGGATGCTGTGGGAGATCTCTGGTGCATCCCATGTACATGCAGTGTACAAGTGGGAACTGAAGGCAAGGGAAACCCTGCACACAATCCACACTGCCTGAAATTCTGAAAACTGCTTTTAGGAGACAATTTACAGAGAAATAATAATGTTTACAAACCATTTTACAAGGCAGTTCAATGGTTCTTGAGGGGGAGGTGTCTTTATAATTGAATTATAAGAACAGAAGGAAGCTGAAAAGCAGGCCGAGGCCTTAAGGCCCAATGTGCTTGACCTCACTTGGCTTAGCTGCACTCCTGACTGTCTAACCTTCACCTGGAGGACAGTCTGTGGAAATCATTTAAACTCTTTTCTTTGGTTGTTTTCATTAGTGATCGAGTCAATAATTTTATTACCTCTTTGGTAAGACAGCTTCGAGCGCCCCAGTCTTTAATTAAAAGCCTCTTACATTTGAATCTTTTAGCAAAATGACCATATCTATCCAAGATCTTTATCAGAACCTTTTATCCATTTCACAGCTTCCTCCTGGCCATCTTGGAGATGCTGTTTTGCATTCTGCTCCCCAGGTGTTGCTTGAGCAGTGGGAGCAGGGCTGCCTGTGTCACTCCCCAGGGAGAAGGAAGACATGGCCAGATGGGGCCAGCAGAGGCTCTGCAGCGCTGTAGGTTCGGTCCTTTCCACGCCATTGTTGTCCATGAAAGGCCAATGTCATGCTCTGAATCCTGGTGCAAAGTGGGCCACTGTGTTCCTTGAGCAGATCTGTCCAGCCCTGGCTGTAGGGATGGAAAGAAGCAGCGATACCTGTGGTGGGCTCATCTTGGTGGTCTCAAGTCCAGGTCTGCCAGTGAAGCTGAAGTGCCACTGGGAGGTGGCACTTTTCCCAACCATCTGTGGAACCTTCCAGCCTCCTCTTGTTGTTCACAGTGTGCTCAGCAGTTCTGCAGTTTAAGGGAAGCTTCCTGCATGTCCAACACCAAAGTGAATTTGAGAATTATCTGCTACATGACAACACAAATTCAGCCAGTTCTTTTCTAGCCCCAGGCTAAGTCATAACCTTTCTGCCTCAGTTTCCCCTAGAACTAGAGTAATTATGCTGGACACCTCGATGGGAGAGGGCTTGGAGAGATTAATGAGCTCTTTGTAAAGTGCTTTGAATATGAATACTGCTACAGACAGTAAGTGCTAACTATCAATTATTAAGCAGGAATCAGGTTTCAGGATCTTTATAACAGGGAAAGGTTAAGCAAGTATAATAGCAGAAGACATGTAATGAAGCTCACTGCTGCCCTGTAGCACTGGCTATGAAAAACTAATATTCACAGTAAAAATTCCATCTCGGTGGCCTATGCAGAGTATTTTGCTCTGCTGTTATAATGATGACACTTAGAATTAGGCTGACATAACCTAGAGAGCTCTGGGGACTCATCATCTCTGAGATTTCACTTAATTATTGGCAAACTCTGTCATTTAGTATCCCGAGCAGGCTGTGCTATGTATAACCAACACATCTAATTTGATTTCATCTTGAATTGCTCCTATGAGTGATCTTGAATAGAACTGCATCTGGTATCTTGGCAACATCTCTGCTCCTCTTGGAGAGAGCTGTCCTTGAATCTGTAAAGTGCAACTCTCGCAGTGGGGGTTGTGCATGTGGTGGGGGATACGCTCTCTGGGAGCATACAAAGGGAGGCTGTGCTTACGTGTGCATGTGATGCACTGCACTTTTATTAGCTTGTCCAGATAAATTATATCGGTGAATCTCGGTGTAAATCTTTTTCAAACTAGCGTGGTGGATTTAGGAAGCATTCAGAGTGCTTCATATTTAGTGAGGGTTTTCAAGAAGGAACTGGCTGCTGGTCATATGCACAAAATGTTATTGCTTTTCCCCCTTTGCAACAACGGAATTAGAGGGGAAAGTGGGGGGTACCAAGGGAACATTTAAATGAAAAAAAACACTCATGATGAAAGTACACTTAGGAATGGGTTTTTCTTCCTGACCAGACCAGGTTCAGGATTTTGCCATGTGGGACACTTCCCACCTGGATTTCTCAGTCCAGCTCTGCCCCTGGCAGCTGGCTCATGCAGAGGAAAACTCAGCCTAACTTGCATGTACAGCCAGTTGGTGACAATCCACAGCTCACCGCCTTCTTCGTTGGTTTGGATCTTGTACAGGAGAGAAAGCCAAGGTAAATTAATGAGCGAAGATGTGCCTTCCACTGCTCTCATTCTACAGTGTAGAAATGTGCAACTGGGCACACACTGATGTGTGTCATTATTTCAAAAACTTCTCTCAATTTCTATTACTCCCAGATAAAATGCCATTTTCTGAATTAGCAGAACTTCACTTGCCTCTTAAAACTTGTTCTCCTTCGTTGCTCTATTAGACTTAAATCACTGGAGTCATTCCAGACACTGGAGTTATTATGGACAGTGCAGTGTCCTACTCACCAGTAAAAATCAGTCCTCCAAAGCTGAAGTCACAAGATGCTTCTCCATTTGTTTCCAGAGATAAAGGATCTTAATGCATTTGTAATGTAAACAGCTATGGAGAATTTTCTCCTTTTGTGTCATATATTAAACATATCAAGGATCATATTTTGGAAGAAGTATGGCAATTTCAGCTCCGAGAGGTACATAAGGAAAGCTCAGGTTCTTATTTCAGGTATGAAATAGCACAGGTTTGGTTTTATGCTCTACGACTCAAGAAATTGTCTGACATTTTTTCAGTCTTCTTGTGGTTATTCCTATCAAATTAAAGTTTTGGTGAAAGTAGAATATGGTTTGGAATAATGAACACTATCGACTACTTGGTAAGTTGATCAAGACACTGCCTATTTGCCCTTTCACCCTTATTTCTCAGATGTCTGAAGCAGAGCAAAATGACATTAACACATGTCTTTGTGAATATACTGTGTTTGAGTGGTCAGTGTACATTCCTCAGCTCTAATAAAATGCTCAGTGCTTTCTGGATGTACAGTACATGAATCAGTTAATGCAAAGAAGGTGACCACATAGCAGCATCATTGCAAAACCATGCTGGAGTTCTGCTGCCAGTGGAGCAGCTGTGGCAGTGCATTACTTTGCACATTTCAGTAGGCTCAGCCAGGGAGAGGTAGATGAATGCAATCCTCTGCTCAGGGACACAGAAATTAATCATGAAAAAGTGTGATCTTCGATTGGTATTTTCTTCTGTAATTACATCCCTTACAGGTCTTCTTTCTAACTGTTCTTCCCAATAACTATGCTTTTAAGTACAGAGCAATAATTGCTGTTGCTATTTGCACCGTAGGTTTGTTTGGATAGAGAAACTTTCTATGACCTTCCACACAAATAGAGAAAATAAAACTACAGCTAACATCGGGATATTTTGCGTTTTAATAAAGGAAGCAATGTTCGGGATCAGGATGGAGCTGGTAATTTTTCTGGGAGATCTCCAACCCCACAGCCTGTGAGATGTGTGTGCAACATTCATGTTTTGATTCCACTACATTTCAACAGAGCTGGACTAACAAGTAAACACCCATAAACATCTACAGAAACAAGGGGTGTCAGGATGAAACTGATCAGGACAAAGGAACTCATGGCTATCTTAAAAAACAAATAGACGTGGCTTTAATTTGGTGTTATAACATCTGCTCGACGTTGGTCTTTCTCAGCATAAAGAGTAAATACAACTTTTATGCTTAAACCATTGTGATGGCAGTCTGCAATGGAACAGGAATAAACAACAAACCAGGGCAGTCTTCTGGTAAATAAATTGATGATGCCAGATTAGATAACTTCTCAAGGACTCTGCCAGCCTTACGGCTCTTTCATTCGTCACCTGGAGAAGTCTCTGCTCTCCTTTGTACACATGTAGCTACAATGCTTTCCTTTTCGACCAAGCAGTAGTGGTACAGAGAAGCAGAAGTAGCTTGTAAGAGACACAGACGTGGCGGACAAAAGGATGCTCCCTGCTCCTGGGCAAGAATTCACTCCTGGCTGCTGCAGGACAAAGCAAGGCAGGAGCCAGTGGTAAGACCAACGCGAGCACTGACTTGCTATCAGCTCCTCGTGATTACCTCAGAGGCGGGCTTGTAACACATTTAAAAGTGGATAAATGCATCTTCTCCTTCATGAAAATGAACAAATTCCAGAGCATTTCTTTCCCTGCCTGCTCTGCAATTGGCTTCAGCTTCATTTCACATGCTGTCTCACACAATAGCCTCTGGGGATTCTCAGGAAAAAAAAATTTAGCAGCCTGGTGTTCTCTGCCCAACTCCTGCTGTCCTGTGAGAAAATTATTTGCTGTTTTCCTAACAAACCAGCTTCAGTTGTCACTGTAGCTGAGGTTATGTCAACACATCTATTATAAACTCCTCTTGTCAGGAATTTACAAGTCGGCTGTAAAAATTCCCCTTGCACTTAATTGTGGCAAAGAAGAAAAAGCCCCAGGAGCACATTAAAAAAAATACCAACATTTATGTATTAGATTTTAACACTTCCCAAGAAATGCAAATTTCACTGTTAATGCAGACACTATATCACCAGACAAAGGCTTTCATCAGTATCTCCAGTCACCTTTGAACAAAATGCACACTAAAATGGACTCTACAAATCCTTTGCCTATTGGAGGCTTTGCTGTTTGTAGGTCAGGATTTGCAGAGTTGGCAGTGCTACATACTTCTTCATTTTGTCCAGTGCCATGTTGAAACAGGGGAGTGTATGGCACTGAGATAAACTCTGTGTGTCTTGGGAAAGAAACAGGCAAAAACCAGCAGCAGGAATAATGAGGTATCTGCGCTGCCAAGGTAGTCCTTACTTAATTTTAAAATATTTGTGTAAATCAACAACCAAAAGAAATTACAAGCAATCCAGTCCTAACTAGAGCACCTTCATTAAGGTCGCATTTTAAAAGTATGACCCCGTCTTTATAAAATCCTTTACATATTTAATTTATGCAAATATTGACACCTATGTTTATGACTTACCTTTACAAAGTGTGTTTGTATGTGTTTATACCATTTATAGCATTACAAGCCACATTTAAGCAAGGGTGCAGATCTCTATTTTTTACCTCTTTCAATAGCAGGGACACACGCACAAGAAGCACTGCTTGCCACAGTGACAATGAAGGACAGGCATTAACCCCGTGACAGCCTAAGTCCAGTTGGGGCTTGCAATGGTGTTCAGTCTGGAAGGAAAATCATTGAATTTTACGTGACAGGATCAGGCCCAGGAAGCGCAAAAGGCATTTACAGAGTAAGACTTTCTGTAATATGGTCCAGTGGCTTTTGATAATAAAAAACACATTGAAAATGGACAAGAAATTAATCTTTAAAAGGCAGCTGTATCTCATGTGCATTAACTGTTTTTTTCAAAGACATTTCCACTGGATTTTTGTTACCTTCTTTAATGTATGTTTCCACCCAGCAGAGATGTTATGCTCCGTTGGCAAAATATAATATGCATTCTGAAAACATTTATAAATATGTATACACCCTATGGATACACACGGCACTGCAGGAGCTGTGTTCTGGTCTGTCTTGAAATGAAGGTAGTCTTTAAAAAATAATTACAAATTTGCTAAGGTGTACATTCAACACAACACGTGTGGATTTAGCCAAACAAATTTCATTAGCACTAATGAGAGGTGCAGAGCTAAAGCCCTGAATATCGATATCACGCATAAAGAAAAGACTCCCTAATGATGTATTTACTTATTAAACCACAACAGCTCTGAAGGGCACGTATGTTTATCTATTTTTATTTATTCATTTTCAAATGAAATGCACACACATGCACACACATACAAGTGCATCAATATCCTACGGAACAAAGTATTTCTAAGTTTTGATATATTAATATATTGAAAAATGATTTAAATAGTTCTTCAGCCATTACTATTTATTTCTTTGCATAAAAGTGAGCCTTGGGGACACAAACCAGAAGCATGCAAATAATTTCACTATGTGGCATGGCACTTCTGTGCTAGAAAAAAACAGAGGTAATAATAAAAGCGCTGGTGGTATATTTTGGTCGAGTTGTGGTTCTGACATGCACTGCTCAAAGCTGGGAACTCCTCAGTTCACATCACCTTGTTTTCCCAGCTCTCACTTCCGTGTTTATAAAAATTCCCCCTTCTGAACAGCAGGGTGTGCATAGCTTGTGCTAAGGGAAAGCTTGGTTTTGGTGCATGTGTGCAGGTCAGTAATTTTTCACCCAAGTTTAGTTAATTTCTGGACATGAAAGAATGCATTTTTCTTTAAGTTGTACTTTCCAAAGCAGCTATTTTCTCCTCTAGATTACAAGTGGGTTCCTCTATTGACAAGATACGCTATGTGTTTGCTGCCAGGTTCAGGGTCTGAAGATGCTGCTCCAATGCATCATCTGAACACTTCGATGCCATCTACTACATCATTGTGTTATGGGAGCAAGTTAGGGCCAGGAGGGTAAAGGCAATTTATAACCCACATAGTGACATCAATCTAACCTAGCAACCTCCCTAGCAACACTGCCAAAACATCACAATGTGGCCCCCATAGCTGCGAAGATATGAAGATAGTGGCATTGTTAGGGTGGGAGGCTGCCACTTTGGCCTAGCAACAAATAACATCCTGACCTCAGGATCTATTGAAAGATGAGAAGCCAAGCAGAACAGGGGGAGAACCACCAAAAGAAAACCCATGGGTTTCTGCCTATTCCTTTTGTGTAGCCTAAACAAATTATTTGGAGAAAGATATGGCTATGCTTCCAGACACACTGCATGTGTATACTTCACACTGTTTTTCCACATGGCTGGTTAAGAGTCATATGGCTCTTGCACTGAGGTTTGGAAATGATGCAAACAGAAACCACTGGGACCAGTTCAGAGTGGTGGCACAGGTCATACACGGCTGTTACCGTGCCCTGCTATGAAGGGCTCAGTCCCCGCAGGTATCACACAGGGCAGTCCACGGACTGCACCACCCAGAAATCCAGCTTATATGTAGTGCTTTGTCACTGAAAGTAATGAAATGGATATAAAGCACATCCCCCCCCCCCCCTTCTCCTTGTTACTCATTCAAATGAGTCCCCTGCACATGCCATTGTGCCAGTTCACTGCATGCAGCTGCTGAAGCAAGGTAACACTTCTCTCCCTTTTACACACCAAGTGCAGGAAATCCTCTGAATACACTCTGGAGCTATAAGGAGTTGTACCCGGCCTGCTTGGTGTTCCCAGTTCCTAACTACAACCCTACAGTTCTGGTCTGTGTAAATAAGTACCACTCACAGCAAGTTGACAGTTATGATCATTCAAAGACAACTGAGAGAAACAAATGGACAGTATAGAAAAAGTGGTACATTTCTTCCCGTACAAGGGCACTGAGTAAGTGTATGGAACTGGAGTCACCTAGTGCTGAGCTTCCAGCCACTGCTCAGGCTCGCTTAACAAAATCTGTAATAATGATAATGTTAGCCCAGCAGCTTCTGTGAACTACAGCTCATGTCATTTCAAGGCTCCAGTGACCACTCCTGAGACCAACCAGTGGGGTAACCCACCTCCTCCTCCTTTTTGCTGCATTAAGCAATCAGCTGGCCAGGCAGAGAAGCTCAGATTGCAGCTGCCTTCCCCAGTTAGCACTCAAGAGGAACAGATGACTGGTTTTCAGCACCAAAATACTGCAATGAAACTATTCTGTTTTCCAAAATTTATTCTCTTCTGCTGAAGAAAACACATTTGCGTATGTGTGTGCATCTGTATGTAGGCATTACACGTGCACATCTTAATTACATATATTTAAAAGGGGATTTTAATTTTTTTTTTAATTACATATATTTAAAAGGGGATTTTTTAGGTTTTGACACCTTCTATTTTGTGACTTGTTTCCCCATTGTACATAACACTTGGTATCACTTTCAGCTTATACCTTCTCTTCACGGAGCAGCCACAAGCCACAATCAGTCAATTGTATACCAGCAGACTTTAACAAAGGGGCTGAAAGAGCTGAACTGGAAATGGTATGTGTATCCTCCAGTCACTGCTACAGGAACCATAACCATAATTTTGGTGGCACACATTCTGGGGCAATTTATCTTACAAGATGGTAGTGCAAGTTTCATTACAGAATATAGCACCTGCACATTAGAACCACATTTTCAGTTGAGACCAATTCATGATGACAAATTCAAAGACAGAGTATGAAGAACAAGAAAATCTTTTGTTCTTTATTCAGTATTTATCTTAAATTACAAGCCCTAGGTACACTGAAAAAATAGTGTAGATTGGGAAAAACTTCTCATGTTTTAGTGCCATTTCACCCATTCCACACTTCTTCAGAAGCTGGATTTTTTTAATACCTTGAGTTTCCCATCACAGGCTTTGTTGCGGATACGTGTGTCTGTCCATCTGCAGATGGGTATATGGTAAAGCAGAAGGTTGCTATGGTAAGCAAAGCAGGATGCCTGCTTCCCTGAGGTGCAGGTCTAGTGGGACTCCACAGGCACAGAAGAAAATGACCTTTCAGCTCCCTGAAGGGTTTCCCAGCCAGATGGCTCCATCTCCTTCTTCTGCCATTCCAACAGCAAAGTCTGCTCACTCCCTTCCACCAATCTCTGGTGGGTGGCATTTGAAAGCTCCAGCTCCATCCCTGCTGTCTTCTGCCCCGCCAGAGTGATTCACCCAGACCAAGAGTCTGGTATGATGAGGAACCGGAGGGGATCCAACAGTACCCAGCATTCAGAAAACAACTACATTTCTGCTTTAAAAATTCACTGCGGTTCATCTTTTTCCCAGTTGTGAAACAAATTGAGGTTAATTCCAGTCAACTACAGGTACTTGGAGGAGAAGACAAAAGAGTCTTCAAGAACAGGCAACACTTTGCAGATGACAGGGGTTGGAACTGCATTGCATGGATGTGTGTATGCGTGTACACTTAATATTCTTAGTAGCCATATTTTTCAAAAAACAAAATCTATGTGCAAAAATAAATATATCTTATGGAATACTTAAAATTCTCGTTCTTTCCCCTGCAGATTATACATGGTGAGCACTGCAACTGAAAGTAGTGATTCTCCAGCAAACACGCAAAGAGAATCACTGTGCTGAAAGCAGGCATGGATCTGAGTACCAGTGGACATGTGGGGCTGGAAGGGAGAACAGCAAACCTGGGCTTGGATCTGGGTTTTGTTCCACCTGCTACGGGGGGGATAACCAATGCAGAATCAGGGATTTAGTTTATCTGTGTTCAATGCAAATTTGGGTTCCTCGGCAGTAAATCACCCTGAGCCTGATACATAAGCACTTGTGAAAACAGGCTCACTCACAATGCATTCATTCTTGCACAGGAGGGAAAAAAAAGTGGCCTCGCATTTGTGAGAGTAATGTGGCTATATATACGGATCTCCAGTGCTTGTGGTTAATGCCAAGGTCAGCTCCAGCTGACACCCTGACTGAGGCTGTGGGGGGAAGGGGTTGCTGTACTCTGCAGCAGAGCCACAAGATGTCAGGAGATGGCTGTGCTGCTGTGCTGCCGCTGCTCTGCTCTTGCTCTGCTGCAGTGCTGCTGCGCTGACACAGGCCAGGGAACAGACTGCAAGCTCTGCCTGTCATTTTTGGTCCAGCTTGCTTCTCTCCTAGGCTACCCAGCCTCCCACTTGTGCCCCTTCATTTCTTGATGAAAAGGTGTGAGCAAGAAAATGAGAGATCCTCCCCCTTTTAATAGATTTCCCAAGGTCCCTGTATTACTGCTTGCTGGCTCACTCGCTGCGTATCTACACGCTGCTTCCTCTGTTATACCTCATTGTATCTGGTTAGCTGTGTTTGTATTCTCCACGGAGCTCTTGGCACTTGCAGTACATGAGGTCACGGATTTGCTCCTTGTTTCCAGACATCCACCTTACCAGTTCTCCATGTAAAACTGAAAACCACTCACATATGAGAAAAGAATGGGTTTCAAGAATGCTTACATTTTAAAGGGTAAACAAGATCTCACATGGAACTGTGCCTGGAACTGCATCCACACACTGTTATGTCTTTAATATAAAATAATGTTTATAAAATGCATTTCATACTTGCTGTGTGCACTTCTTCAGCAAATGCCTGATCACCGGGCGCTGTCTGCATGCTGTGTGCAGATCCTGCAAGAACACGATGGAAGGAGAAATCCTCTTCCTGCAGTTAGAGCACATCACTGTGCTATCTCCTGCACATCCAACTGCCAGACCACAGCTGTGCAAATGCAACAATGCCAATTCCACATGGTTCAGTTCCAGCAGGTGGTACACAGGGTGCACATGATTTCTGAGAAATGGCACCTCCATGCAATTCCTTAAAACATTCCTTCAGATCCAGTTTGGTGTACAGCCAATATCTACCCAGTGGATTGATAAATCCAGGATTGATGAGGATATATTTGGTCAAGATCTGCACAGTGTGTCAAGAGAACTGAGAATTTCAGGGACCACATTTCTTGGTTGCTGCTCTTACATCCTTGCTTTGGCTGTAAGCTGTTCCTTGCCTGAATCAGTAACTACCTGTGAACCTCCATGAACATGTGCGACAGAAACAATGCTCTACTGCAGGTAGAGTCAGTCCCTTCTATCATGCTAGAAACTGTATATCCCTGTATAGAAAATGCTTCAAAGCTCAATTGCTTTAGATAGTTTCCACTATTAAGAAACTTCAGTTTATGCTGCGTTAGATGTGATTACCCAAATGACTGTCCCACTTTACACCAGTTAAATATCCTGTGATTTTAAGGAGACCCATTACTCTATGCCACATGGCAGCACAGATGTTCCTGACTCTGGATACTGAGCAGATGCAAAGAAACCTCTCTCCTGACATGGAGTGGCATCTGCTAAGATGTAAGGAAATCAGAAAAGGCTGGAGAAAAATGAAGAATATTGACACTAACTCATTTGCCAGAGCAGCATCAAGAAATACAGCATAAAGACCAGCTTGTTTTGCTCCAGATTCAGGAAAAGTCATTGCCATGGATGCTGAGGCTGCACAAAGAGGTGGATGTTAAGCAACACAGCTGCAAAGCACAGGTACTGGCTTGCGGGGTATCTTCATGCACTGAATGCTGTAACATTCAAGAAACTTATTATCGAGTCAGTTACGAAAATGAACTATTTTGAAAATAGAGAGGTTGCAAGCTCTTTCTGTGTGTTTTCAAGCAGGTAAAAAATGGCATTAATTTCAGTGGAATCTTTTTCTATGCTCTGGATAAGGCAAGCAAAAGAGGCAGCGGATTTGAGAAGCTGAACAACACTTCCTTACAAATATTCGCAATTATTTGCAAGAAATATCTTGCTTCATGTGTGACACCATGCATTTGAATCCATGAACTTTTGCACCGCTGGGAGTGATTTAGCACTTTTTTACTCTCCAGACAAGTTTTTTTTACAAAAATTGGCAGACTGGGACACGATGGAACTTTTTAGATCCAAGTGTTAAAAGAACTCGTGTTCAGTACGGCCGACTCCTTCACAGGGAGACAAGGGCAGCAATGTGTGAAGACCACTGTGTGGTGTGGTTTTGTGCTTCAGGTTGGCGGAAAAAAAAAACCAAGTTGACGGCAGTGCAGTGTGTAAACCAATTAGTGCTTCTGGAGCTGATAGGCTCATGCTGCTAACTGAGGGCACCACAGACTCAGGTGTCCAACTGCAGCAGGGACCAGGCAGGGACAGGCAGCCAATTAACTGCTATTCCGGACTGCAAAGGAAATTCTATGTTTCTTGCTCTAAATTAACAACACTGAAATTTTCCTTTAGACTTCAAAGGTGCACAATGAGGCTAAAGCAGTGAGTTGCTCTGAGGTGAGTTTACATCGAAAAGTAACAATGCTGGATTGAAAAGAAAACAAAAAGCTGCTGAATTTACTCTTCCACAGAAAAGACCACAAACTGTGAGCATTTGGCACCCTGCCGCACGGCCTTCCTGTGCCCACACGGCGGAGGATCACAGTGCACCAGGCAACACGCACACACCACTTCGCAGAAACATGCACTTTTTTTCTTGAGCCAGAAAGAGAACAAAATTTTTCATAAAAGAGACCTAAGCTTTGCTCCTGTGCTAGTGATTGGATTGGGTAATGACTAATCAGATGAGGTCATCACTTTCTATGCCATATATATGCAGTATTTATGGAGAATTTGCTCGTTCTAATGAATAAAGTAGAAATAGTTTCTTGACAAACTTCATTTTCCTGAAACTAAGTGCCCTGAATTTGTTCTACTTTTGATCTTTCTTCAGTGGCTATGTTTGCTTTACATTAAAATAACTTCTAACATTCCCATTAAGGATAATCCCTCCAGCAGCCACAGTATGACATTTCTATATTAATCTTTTAAGCATTTTAGAAAAGCAAGGTTTCATGTTTTAATAATCATGGTGTTTTTCTCCAAGGAGTTGTAAAAATTTATGGCACCCTTCTATCCTATTTGACTTCTACATCTTTAGAGTTTGGTGCTAATGACCCATTCAGCCTGCTTACTCTTTGACTCCTTATTTATTTCTTTTTCATCTTCTTACAAAAGAAAAATTGCTTCTGTGCTTCTCACTGTTGCAGATACTATTCAAGTGGTAAGTAATTTCAACCCAACTAGCTGAAAAAAGCCCTACAGTTTACCCTTGTCTTGGAATCACTCAAGGGTCTTCGCAGTAGATGTGTGTATATAAACTGTCTAATTCTTAATTAAGAACAAAATATGGCCATTCATTTAAAGCAGCAACAGCAATACACATATGGGTATTTTAACCATTTAAAAAAATTAACTTTTTTGCTTTCTATCCCATTCTTGCTTTTTCAGCAGAAAAACAAAAGTAACAGATGAACTGTTTATGCTTACTATAATTTTAAGATGGCCATAGAAGTGCCTATCTGGCACCACTGGAAACATTTGTGTCTCACAGAAGTCACACTTTGTTCAAAGCAGAGCCAGGAAAGCTGCTGAAAGCAATATAAAACTGCCATGCAATCGCAGAAACAAAACAAGTAAATTCCTTGTTCTATCACCCGGACGTCTCCTACTGCTCACTGTTACATGGTCTGAGAAGGAGACTGAAATTTTGGTGGTTGGGAACACACACCAGTGAAACTTCAGTAGCCATAAAGGAGCAGGAAAATGTGGTTTCTGTTGCATATTCAGGGCTGTAATCAAAAGAAGTGCCAAGAAAATCTGCAGCATCCAGAAACTGTCGGGATTGTCTTGCCACAGCTTCCTCAGTGATCTTATCCTGAGACAAGTGCTTTATAACAGATGTAATGATAGCTGGAAACCATGCACAAGAACAGATAAGGAAGAAGCACAGAAGACTCAGTGCCATCTTTGGTTTTGTCAGTCAATGATATTCACAGTTCTCTGTCCTACACCACACCACCTGTCTGTGTCACCCATCACTGGTTAGGGCAGGCTAAAAGCTGCTGTAAATGATGCTATGACCAGAGGGAATAGAACAGCACCTGCAGCTCCATTTTCATCTATGTTTCCGGTGTGTTGCTTTTTACATGCATTGTTTTTAAACTAAAACAGCATAAGAACATTGCTAATGTGCCTTCATAGAAACAAATGGAAAAAAGCCACACAAATATTAAAGAGAAATGAGAAGCAGTGTCTACATTCCCATATATAGTCACTGAACTGCTACCATATCTAGAAATCCACAAGAAAGCCCCACTCAGCCATCCATATTGATACAGAGCAATGAAACCAAATTGCTATCTGTATCCAAACCCTCATAACCAGTCTTCTGCCCTTTCCTGAAAGAAACACCAATTTCTTGCTTTTTGTGCTCTAAACTAGAGTCACCTTGCATTACATGACATGAAATGGCTGGCCAGGCTTCCCATGGCCATCATTGCGAATCACAGGAGACAAATCTGAGCTGAACTGAATCTGAATATGAGCCAGCGGTGTGCCCGGGTGGCCGAGAAGGCCAATGGCATCCTGGCTTGCATCAGAAGCAGTGTTGCCAGCAGGAACAGGGAAGTGATTGTCTCCCTGTGCTCAGCTCTGGTGAGGCCGCACCTCGAGTGCTGTGTCCAGTTTTGGGCCCCTCACTGCAAGAAAGACATTGAGGCCCTGGAGTGGGTTCAAAGAAGGGCAACAAAGCTGTGCGGGGTGTGGAGCACAGGCCTTATGAGAAGCAGCTGAAGGAGCTGGGATTGTTCAGTCTGGAGAAGAGGAGGCTCAGGGGAGACCTTATTGCTCTCTGTAGCTACCTGAAGGGAGGTTGTGGTGAGCTGGGGGTCGCCTCTTCTCTTGTGTAACTGGTGATAGAACTAGAGGGAATGGCTTCAAGCTGTGGCAGGGGAGATTTAGGCTGGACGTTAGGAAATACTACTTTCCTGAAATTTTCTGAAAGAGTGGCCAGGCACTGGAATGGGCTGCCCAGGGAGGTGGTGGAGTCACTGACCCTGGAGGTGCTCAAGAAACATCCGGATGTTGTGTTGAGGGATGTGATTTAGAGAGAACTACTGGTGATAGGTGGATGGTTGGACTGGATGATCTTGTAGGTCTTTTCCAACCTTGGTGATTCTGTGATTCTGTGACCAGCCACATTTATAATCTTGTTCAGCAATGTTGGGTATCAGTCTGGATTCTCCTCTTACTTTCGCCCACATAATTCCAGTGACTCTGTTGTCATTATTTCTCATTCACACCAGCCCCAGTAAAGCTGGGGCAGAAAAGCATTTTTTTAAGAAGGAGAGATCCAACAACACTTTTGAAAAATAATAAAAAGAATCCGAAGTCCCAGAACACAGTGAATTTGTTTTCTTTGCAGCTCAGGTGCACACTTTCCGTGTAAACAGCATTGCATATGCTAGAGTAAGGCAGATCTTCTACCATGTAAAGCAAAATATGTTCCACCCCTATCTTTTCATAGTAGTATGCAACAAATCACAGTCGATAGAGTCCACACTGATACCACAGTAAAAAAAATGTCTCTCTGGTGGCAGAGAAGCAGAAAAACCTGCACTCCCCAGTGCCCTGCTGGCACTGGAGCATATTTATTTTTTAGCATTCAGTGACCTTTGATACCAGCAGCTACAGAGTGCTGCCAAGCTGCCCACAGGCCCTTCCATGCGAGCCTTTATCTGTTTGCAAATAGGAGAGCAGGGCAGGCAGCACCCTGTGGGGACTGTATCCCCTGTGTGCATGGTGCGTGCGCAGACACCACAAATGGGGCCACCAGCGTATGGTTTATACACATCCATGTGTTCATGTAAAGATGGAGATGGCACCAACCCATAACTGACAACCACAGGTAACAACATCCTTTTTGTCTGGTACATGTAATTTCTGTGTAACATAAACAGTGAAAGATATATTTGCATATCCATTGGCCTTGAGGAACGACCTTCAGATGGGCTACAGGTCCGGATTTTCTGCTCTCCACTTTATATGTAAATTGACCTTTTTGTTGCCCTTCTATCTTGTGATTATCTTCTCCACCATATTAAAGTCAGCATAGTGAACTGACCAAACCTGGAGCCTTCCTGGGTTTCTGTGTTACAGGAGGCAGTGCCAGCTGGGGGAGCTCACACTGACAAACTGCTCCAAGACAATTCTGCTGTGTTTTTTTTTTTTTTTCCCAGACAGATTCTGTGCTGGAGAGGAGCATGTTACTATGAGCTTGTCTCGGCAGTGACAGTCCAGCAAGATGCAACTGAGAAAACGTCAAGCTGGGGAGGGAGGGAAAGATGACTGTTCGTTATCTCTTCACTGCCCAAAGCATGCTAATTCAAGCCTCTGCTCTTTGCTTAAGTGCCACTGCTGGAGAAGCACTCTCAGTAGCAGTGGTAAACATGTAAGCTCAGACGCGTTCAGATAAAATCAATCTTGCTGTTGCTTGGTTGCCAACTGGCAACAAAGCTGTGCTTCAGCACCAGTCTGGCAACCTGTAGAGTTTACTCTCTGTTATATTTTCCTTCTGTAAGCACCATTACTATTGGAACTGCTTACTCACCCATATTGTGTGATTTACCTCCATCTGACAATAAGCCATTCTTCCAGCCTGCAATATTAATTCCTTCTACATACTGTACACACTGCCATCCAGAGTGCATAGACTCTTAGAACGCAAGAAGATTCTTTGTGCAACCAAATTTAGGTTGTTTGGTAGTTTCCCCATTATTGGTATCTAATGAAGAGATTTTTAAGATACCTGTAGCTTGAAAGTCAACACCAGAAATACTCAGAAATATGGCATTTTAGCAAGTTCTGTGATTATTACAAGCAATGAAAAATAAACCTTAGTGTCTCTTTGTTACCCAGTAAGAGATACAACCAAAACTTCATTCATATGGGTATTTATGAATGTGTGTCTATGTGTGTGCATATATATGTCCTTATACATAAACTAAAGAAAATAAAAATGGGACCACAGCTAGTAAAAATTACACACGCTTTTGGGTGATAAACATTTTCCTGCCTGTAACACTACAATGTAGGACTAGAAAAGATCCTGGCACCTGAGAAATTCTCAGCCACTACCAGCACATACTGAACTTATCTCATACCCGTGGATCAGCATTTGTCTGTGAAGAAGTTGTACTTTTCAGCTCTCTCTATTCTCCTTATAAAGCCAGCATCTCTCATGATTTCCCAGAGCTTCCTGATAGATCCATACCATCTTAACCCTGTGCTGGGAACACACAACAGGCACAAAGGCCCAGCAATGCCTGGTACAAAGGCAGCAATGCCCCTCTGCTGCTGTTGGATGAGCCTCACCATTCGTCACTTCTGTTACTGCCTCCTGTGCTGATGGCTTCCAGTCAATCACCGACAAACCATTTCATTTAGCTTTTCCTTTTTTTTTACTTCACAGCAACATAAAATGTCTTTAGCACTCTCCATCTTAAATGACAATAGATCGCTATAAAATCAAACAAGTTCAGTCTTGAATCACTAGTAATTCACTATCCCAATAATAATCTATTGGCACTTCTCCCTCAGAAAATTCCTTATGCATTTTACTCTTTTTGTACTAATCTCCATCTTCTTCATCTTAATTAATAACTTCCCATGTGGTGTCTTATCATATGCTAGACCAAAATCCACACAGATTAGATCTACTACATTTCCTTTTGCCTAGAAAATCAGTTATCTCAGTAAAGAAATACTTCAGTATACCTGGCAAAAACAGCTTTGTAGTTGCATATTATCCCATTTATCTTCTTCTCTTGTGCTCTTCTCTTCTCTAGTGCTCTCCTCTCCTCTCCTCTCCTCTCCTCTCCTCTCCTCTCCTCTCCTCTCCTCTCCTCTCCTCTCCTCTCCTC
>JAPSGF010000064.1:304583-331541 GCA_035772895.1 Perdix hodgsoniae | reverse complement strand
TCCTCTCCTCTCCTCTCCTCTCCTCTCCTCTCCTCTCCTCTCCTCTTCCTTTTGGTAACTGCATTTGCCTTCAAAACTTCCTGAGTCAGCTAATTAGCTCAGTGACTTTTTAGATCATTTACTGTTATTTTTCAAACTGAAAAAAGTACATTACTTCCAAAACATGCAAGAACTACCTCCTCAACTTAAAAATGTATTTTAAATCTTTGTTATCAATCTGGTACTTGTTTCTTCAGAGTTCTGGGATGGAAATTGTCTGCTCTTTCTCATTCGAAAATGTTGAGCTCTTTCAGATTTAATAGAGCAAATTTTCTGCTACAAGACACATTTTTTCAACAGAAAATACTACCAATAGGTATGCATTTTCCAGAGATGAAGAAAAGCCTGCCTGCTGCGTTTGTAACAATCTGCACCAGCGGAGGTGACCCACTGCCACTGCCACTACAGCTGAAACTCACCCTCAGTGTGCTCACAGCCACTGCTGGGTCTCCATCACCATTCAGCAAGCACTGATGATGTCAGTGGGTGCCGTTTTTTCCACATGGAGGAATTCAGTTCCACACCTTTGCTCCATACACACTCCCACGTCAGACGCCGTTCTGTCAGAGTGCTGCTCTGCTGCCATCTGTCACACAGCAACAAAACATAATGGGATGTTGGTGGGAAGCTTCAACCTCCACTGCCATGCCACCAACAGCCACCTCTGATGGTGTGGACCAACATAATTAAATAGGAGGCATTACTTTTGGAGCGGTCCTTGTATCTTTAATCTTGTTCACTTTTATACTTCATAGTAGCACCAGTTCTTTTTTTTGTTTCCAGTTTATTTACATGGCTGAATAAATGTTTTTTTTTTCTTTTAATTTCCTTTTGACACCTATTGCTGTTAGTGATTGCCAAACCTCGCTCTATTCCAAACACAGAATGCAATGTTTTTGTTCCTCTGCTGTCTTCCTTAGTTTTTATTTCTCTCCCACAGCATAGTGAAATTATGTGATTGCATGGATTACATTAACTAATGGGGAGACATAGTTAAATACAGATGTTTTGTAGGTAGGTACAGAGCAAAAATATTTAGCAATGAAATTCATGGGCCAACAGAAATCAAAGACCTTGTTATAATAGAAGCAATGTTTTTATCTGATTAGAGTTGCAAAAAACCTTGCATCAGCCCTGTGCATGCCAGAATGCCTGGCAAAGAGCTTCAGCATGTAGCAATAAAACTGTTGTATGTTCCTTTTCTTTCAAGAAAATTAAAACTTTCTACCACTAGAAATACAACAGAAGCAGAAGAGTACCAAAGAGTAACTTGTACAAGCACTACATCACCAGCCTCTTTTCCCAGCATTAACTTCTGTGCTGTGGGTTTTTTGTATTGCTTTTGTTTGGTTCGGTTTGTTACTGAGTTTCTAACCCTGTGATTTTGAAAAGGACTTTCAAAATGCAAACCAGTACAGAGTTAAGTGAATCTGTGACAAGTCACAGCATAGCTCTAACTCTGCTTTGGGGACCTTCGTGTTATTTTTGACACCGAGGTTTCAGATTACATTTACAGATCCTAATTTTCCTTGATTACCTGCAAGTATCCTAAAAGACCGCAATTTGATTTTCAGCTGCTTTAGAATAAAACGGTGGAAAGACTCATTGCAGAATTTGTGTACTATCAAGTTTTGAATTAGTAAGAATAGGAGGTCATAGGAGGAATTAAAATATTATTGTAGATAGGTCAGAATGTAATATTCTCTGTGTCCATCCACTATCTGCAGCCAAAAGACCACAGAAAAACAGTGGGGGCATCATCTCACCAAGCACTGCATGGAGGCTTTGCTGCAGACAGTACATTCATACATAGGAGCATCTGCAGCTATGAAACAAGAAGATTTGTGGTGTCCCTGTGCATTGCAGGGCATTTGGACTAGATGGCCTTCAGAGGTACCTTCCAACTCTAAGGATTCTTTGATTCTATCTTCAAAATGCATCAGCATAAAATTTTGGTCTCCTCCACTGACACTTTGAAACATGTTGGAGAAGACCTTTCAGATGTAGGTCTAACTGCAGAGAGTCATTTCTATTGAGAAGGGAGCAAAACAAGTTCATCTCATGAGCTGCATCAATTGCTTTGTTTCTATCCAAGCAGAATTCCAAAGCTTCACTTGGATCACTGAAATGCCTTAAAGGATGCCTGGTTTGGCTCTTATCCGATGCCTGGTTTGGCTCTTATCTGATGCCTGGTGCCCTGCATTTTCATGCAGTCAGGACTACCCCACTGCAAAGGCAACAACTGCGAACTACTGCTAAGAAACTCGGTTTATCTACTATGAAATGAGGAGGTTGGTGGCAGGGGGGTTGGAGATTCACGATCCTTGAAGTCCCTTCCAACCCTGGCCATTCTGTGATGATTCTGCGATTATCATTGGAGCAAAACCCCTTTTACATTTGGAAAAGCAGGCCGGCTGGCCTTCACCTTCACTCTGCTTTCAGACATGGACGGCCGCCGTTCTCTGCCCTGAGTTTTGCTGAGTTCCTCGGATCATGGTTTCTTCCTTTTCGCTCCAACCTCTCCGCCCACCTTCACCGGCAGTTCCCTCTGTAAGCCACCGCTCTGCCTGCTAGGTGGCACTGGCCATCCACCAGCGCAGGCCCGAAGACAGGTGGCACTGAAGAGCCGTCAGGGCACAGGCCACCCTTTGCTCATTACTCTATTTACTTTCTGCAATGGCATTTTCTTTGCTGAGATTGCTTAATTCCTTATCCACTGACTTGACGCTAACAATTCTACTCATTGCCCTCTTCCTATGTTATGAGGACTATCAACTTGTTATTAGCATAGCTACAGGAGACCAGGTACTTCTGAATCCATCTGTTGGTCAAAACCAATTAAAAACAAACAGAAGCCCTAACATTTTTTTGGGTTCCTGTGATCGGCTTAGTTTGAGTACCAGTATTTTCCCAGCAATAACTCTGTGAAGGTGGGTGAAGTGTCATTAAAGTTTTCTGCCGGAAAGCAGTATTAAAAAGCTGTTTCTGAGCAGATACTTAGGGGTGATACATGAAGATGGTACATAAAAATGTGTCCATCGATGCATGGGGGAGGAAGCTGAAGCTTTTGTTCCTACCTGCAGAGCACCCATCACTACTGTGCCGTCCCCACTGTGCCCTTTCCAAAGTAAATGTTAAAAAATAACACGATCAAGAAAAATTTGGAAATCAAGTTAGGCAGAGATGGAAACAGAAGTGCCTTTCTTTTAAGTATCCATGGCTCAAACCATCCTGGCTACGCTTTGTGTGCCCCCACCTCCCTTCAGCCTGGTCTTTTATTCAGCAGCATGTCTGCTTCTCACAACCATGGGCACAGGTCTTACCCAGCACCAGGCATGCACACATGGGTATAATTTCTTGGAAGCTGAGGGTGTACTCTCTGCTCGGATGGCAAACTCCCTGGCTGAGGCTCCTTGAAGACACTGCAGGTATCACAGTATCTCCTTTGCATGCCTGTAGATGTTTTCCAGGTAGGTGTGGTTATGCTCCTACTTGGCTCATCAGATTCTCCCCAGATGTCCATGCTTCCAGTGACAACTCCAGGTCTAGCTTTCTCATTAATTTTTTTTTCAGCCTTATAATTATCATGCACACATGAAACTGAACACAGTGTTACATCCTACCATATTATTTCCAGGTGCCAGACACCTAATTTCTGCCCTTTTTAATTTTTTTTTTTTTTTTTTGTCTTCATTGAGAATGTGTGTCTCTCTCAATTTCCTTAGGGATGCTTGGAACTGATTGCCCCCAAACCTTGGAGGGATTGAAATACAAGTAGAGCTTTTATGCACACCAGCTCTGAGAAATCTAATGGTGAGATTTTAGGATGTTTCTCCTCATCTTCCCACCTTTTCACTCTGTTCACTCTCAGAGGTTATAATTTATAATCTGTATAACAAAGTTGGAAGACAGACTGAAACACTTGTGCGTTAAGCCATTCCTGTACAAAGCCTGGCACCTCTGTTCTAACGTCTGATCAAAGTGGGTTTGAACTAAGATGTGTGCCTGTGAACTGGCAGGGACACACAGGCTGTTCTGCTGACTCTGCTCCTAGGGTGGCAAGCTTCCATGGAAGGAAGGAAGGAAGACTGAGGGCAGGCGGATACTTTGTTGAGGTCTCAAAATGACACACAGATTTACAAAAGCAGGTCCTTCTAAACCCAACTGCCTAAACCTGCCTGAAATAACTCCAGGATTCATTTTCCCCTGTTTAGATAACATAGCACAAGGACTTTCATGTATTTGCTTACCCATTCCTCTCACGCAGCATGAAGCAAATGGCTACCTACACCTCCCTGGCTATTTGCAAGGCTACTTAACTTTACAACACAGTTGGGAGCAGCACCACCAATCTTAAATTAACTTTCCCAGTGGGGGAAGAGTCTTGAATTTTTCCTTATCTACTTCACTGCGTTTTGTGCTGACAGTCGGGTTTGCTGTTCTCAACACTGGTGAAGTGTTCTTCTCTTTATTGGGTGTACTGTGAACAAACCACCAGTCCAAACCTTTCTGATACAGCTGTTGTGATCTACCTTATCTTTATTTGCTCCTCGAGCCACTTTAGTAAAGCTGGACAAGCCATCTTCTGAAAAAAAAGAAAAAAAAGAAAAAAAAAAGCAACTTTGAACTCTGGAAGAGCAACTAGCAAATACCTTTACTATCGGAGACAGAGAGCTTAAGATGCAGCTGGGATACAGCTAAAGTGCATGCAAGTTGCAGATATCTGCACAGAAAGTGGCTGAGAGTCACTGGTCACTGGTGTTGAAGCTATTAGGGAATTCTTAAGGATGTGTTAAATGGTAAGCTCGCTTCACTAATTAATCACCTTGCTTGGGCTACAGAGAGTTTTGCTCATAGTTGGCAGTGATGGCACAGAAAAAAACGAGCTATTAGCTATTAGCTTGCAGCTAATACAGTGATTTTTACATGGGACAAAGGAAGAACTCTGCATAATTACAATAAAAATGTTTACATTCATTGATACTATTACTGCAGATGAACTAGCTACTGTCTCTATAACACTGCCAGGGGGAAACAGAACAAAGACACAGCCCAGATTTCTGCACAGATGTATTTTGTGGAAATGGTTGGTAAATCAAAATGATCTCAGATCATTTTGCATTTTACCAAACAGCAACTTGGTCTGGCAAGCTCTGCACATGATTCGTGCAGGCATCTGAATAGCCCCTGTTTGCTCAGATTGAAGTGCTTAAAGTTAAGTGTGTATGAATGTCTTTACAGAAGGAGGGACACAAAATTCAAATAGCATTTCCCTTCAACATACTTCTATTAAAAAAAGTCAGAACAAAACTTCAGATTTCTACTGATTCTGCAAATGTAAAGGTCGTGTCTTCACCCGTGCCACGGATGGCACAAAGCGCAGTCAGTCCTTAACAAACAAAAAGTGATAAAAAGCCAATATGCAAATTGCATGATACACCAATGTGTTTTCTTAATTTGTGTATGAGGCTCATTTAAGGAGGAATCTTAAATGAGATTCCAATATATGTACAAGTTATCATCTATACAGTGTCCCTTAACATGCACTTGAGACCTCATCAGTGATGGGGGAGATAATCTTCACAAATGCCTTTTTCATCAGTCAAAAGCTCGGCAGGGCTGCTGGGTGCCGGTGGCCGTGTCTGGGCAGACTGTGTGGGTGCAGGGAAGGGGCAGCTCGGGGTGGGGGAGCCCGTGTCACTCGGTGGGAATAGCCTGCTCCCACAGCAGCAACGTTTATCACAAAAGCAGGAAATTGCTTATTATTAAATAGCTGGCAAGGGAGTGGGAGCCGATGCTGTTCCACACTGGCACAGCACTTACTTTGCTGCTTTCCCTGCCTCTCCTCATTCCGTTCTTTCTTTTTCTCCTTCCCCCTCTTTCTCTCTCTCCCCTCTCTCTCTCTCCTCTTCTTTTTTTCATTTTGGCTTCTATTCAAATGTGGGTCAGGGGTGAGCGGCTCCCAACGTCACAAGCTTGCAAGATGGCGCTGGGAGGAAGGCTGTGAGATGAGGAACAGGCTGGTATAAACCGAGAGGACAGGAGAGGGAGAGGAGAGGGGCAGGGGAAGCAGAGCCGCTGCTCCAGATGCACTAAGAAGGTAACGCGGTGCGGGGGGGGCGATGGGCCGCGCGTCCCGCTCGGGCGCTGCGGGGCTCGCTGCAGCCCAGCCCTTCTGCCCGCTCTTTATTTGCAGCCCTGTTTATTTGCCCATCTTTACGGGGCCGCTCGGGAGAGCCGCCTTGGTGGCCCCTCTCTCCCTGCCCTTCGGTAGCCGTGCCCAGCACCGGCAGCAGGTCCCGGGGAAACAAAATGGGATATATGTATTTTTGCTCTCCCCTCGCCCTCTTTCCGTGCCCCGGGGCCCCTTCCCCTCGCGCTGCCCCGTTGCTTTGGGGCCGGGGCGTGCGTGCGGCGCCTCTGCCACCGTGCGGGTCTGGGGATCGCAAATGCGGGCTATTCGGCTGCAGCGGCTCGAAACTTTCCCCCTCCTGTCGTGATATTTCTGTGTGTGTGCGTGTGTGTGTGCGCGCACACGGGTGTGCGCTGCCCCTTCCTCGCGGTGCTGGGCTCGGGGCGGGGGCCGCAGCTGCTGCCCGCTGGGGCCGGCCGGCGTGGGAGCGAGCGGCAGCCCCGGAGCAGCCTCTCTCCATCTCCATTCACCCTCTGCAAGTGAGCCGTAATTTTTCTATTTTTTTTCTTCCGAAGGGTCGGAGCGGAGCCTCGGGGTGCCGGGGGGGCGTGTTTGCGCTGGGGATCGGGCCGTATTGTGGAAGAGAGGGCAGGGAAGTGGCTCCCGGGACTCGCATCGCCTCCTTCCCCCTCCTCCGTCCCTCCGCGGGGCTGAGAGGCGCCGAGCCAGGCCGGCAGCCCCCGGGCACACTGCCAGCCCCTGCCCCACCGGGCACCCCAACGGGGACCGCGGTGAACTTTTGCCCCGGCTCCCTCTTGCCCCCCTCGGCCCTTTGGGATGACCGAGCCGCCAGCTCCTTTCGCCCTGCCTGCGGCCGCGGCTCTCCGGCTTTTGTTAGAGCTCCGTCTGGGCTCAGCGCTCGGAAGCGGCAGCGCGCATCCTCCCGCGGCAAGGGGCTGGCAGGACCCTGCCCCCGGCTTTGTGCCCCCGGAGGAAATGCATGGCCTCGGCCCCGCCATGCCGGAGCAGCGCTGTCCGCCCCGCTCAAGAAACAAACAAAAAAACATACGTGTGTGTGTGTATAGATGTGAAATAATGAATGCTCTTCGCGCAAGCTGCGCAGCGCGCACCGCTGTCGTGTAAGGGCTGGGCGGGCTGCCCGGTCCCGTGTGCGAGAGCGGAGCGTAGCCGGCCGCGCTCCGCATCTCCCGGCGGTGCCAGCTCGGCTTTTTGTTTGTCTGCCTGCATGTAAAAGGCAAGCAAAGTTGGAGGGTGTAGGGGGCGACCCGCGGTGCCCGCAGCCCCCTGCCTGCTCCCGGCCCCTTTTGTATAGGGCGGGAGAAGTGAATTATTGACTTCTGCTTGGCCGCGGCCCAGGTGGAAGCGGGCACGGCGGTGGGCGGGCGGCTCTCGGCACGTCCCCCCCGCTGCCCGTTATCGCGGCCGCCAGCTGCGCTGCGCCCGGCCCCGCCGCAGCTCCGTGCCCGCTGTCCGCCCTGCGGAACCCGCCGCAAACTCGGTGCCATGTGCCGGGAGGAGCGCGACTTCGGGGTCGACAGCCGCGAGCTGGGCGAGGGTGTGCCTCCGTAAAATGAATGAATGATGTACGGCAGCGAGTGTCGAAGCAGGCAGCTACCGAAATCTCCCTAGATGTGGCGTAGTTAGAATAAACCTGGGAGCAGTAAGATCATCGAAAGTGCATTCTGGTAATAAACTGTCCTTTGACCAACGCTGGTTTAAATTTATTGTGGAATGCTGTTTATATTTGGATGGCTTCCATGTTTTTCCACAAATTAAAGGGGAAAACAATACGCAATAGTAACTTTCATTGGAAGATGTCAGAACTATAAGCATATGTTCGCTCATGTGCCTGATAAATACAGTGTATAAACATCGGTATTTCAAGATGACTTATTAGTATTTTTTTATGACTCAGAACCATTGTATGTGCTACAGCAGCTCTGAAGAGAAAGCTGTAAATTGCTCCTTAGGATTTAACAGGAAATATACATGGAGAAAATGACATATAAAAAGAAAATTGACTTACTTCCACAACTGCAAGTGGCTTCCTTTTTGCACCTATTCAACAGCAATCTAATCCTAAAAGCAGTGGGAGCAATTATTTGCAGTGGTGCCTGACATTGTAGGTCTAATTATTTAAATCAGTTTAACTTTTGATGGTTGACCCATCAGGTCAATTCTGTGTGCCCTTTGTTATATTTATTTAGGGGGAGAAGAAAAAAAAAAAAAAAAGAAGGGGATGGGATGGTTCTTCAAACTTGCCACCTGCTACTGACATATCATTTTAGCTCCGGAGGAGATCAGCATTAGGAATAAGCAGCCTCTTGCATTTGTTACTTTCCACTGTAACATGGGTAAGGGAGCCATACATCAATGGTTTGTTCTTACGCATTGAAAATGCATCACTTAATCATGGCAGACTCGCGTGGCTGGAGGGGTGCAAGCAGGAGGAATGGGAGAATCTGATGCTCTATGTTTTTTCTACATGATGCTTTCTAATTATGTGGAATGCAGATGAGATGCACAGACATAAAAGGGGTGATTTTTCAATGTTTGGGGGGAAGGCTTCTTCCAAGGACCTGTGTGTGTGTGAGCTCTAAATCTTTAGTGCATAAAGACGTAGCTGATGGCACGTGGTTGTGTCAGTGCCAAATTGTTTGGCAGAAGTCAATGTATGACAAGGAGTGGGGGAAAGAGAAAGAGAAGGTTGGAAGCCTTATTCTAGGAGGGTATCTTCCAATTTTTCTGGTTAACTGTTTAGAACAACTAGAACAGAACCTAATGCTAATTGGTTTGGTTGTGTCATTGAAATTCTCTAAAACAGCCACTGTAACCCAAAATCCATGGTCACAGTATAAAATTTGAGGTGAACAGTAGTTCTTGCAACAGGGCTTCATGATTTCCAGCATCTTTATAGCCCACAGTCATTAAGAACTGTCAAACATAAACTGTATGCCCTGCATTCCTTGTATAGCACATGGTTATTTTTGAGCTCCTGTTACCTTTGATGATAAATGTAGAGTAACAGGATAATATTTGAAAACTGAAGCACATTTACCTTCGTATCAGAACTGTTATGTATGCTGAGTGCAGTGTTCAACCTTCTAATTCAGGCTGAGGAATGTATCATAGCTTGAAAGACAGAAGGTATCAGTATGACGAGGCTGTCATGTTTCATCTGCAGAAAGCCAGTCTTCTGGTCCCCTGCACAATTCAGACTGATGAGGTGTTTGAACAAAGATGCAGTTCCTGACAGTATCAGTGCAAGAATTTTACCACAAAGTGGCATTTCTTATAGCAGCAAATGTGCTCTTAGAATGGAAGAGAACAGAACACATCTGTGACATAGGCACTACATCTGCTGTACAGTGACAGGCAAAGCTCAGTGGCAAGGAGGACTCTTTCAGCATCAGTGGGCATACTCACCCTGCTGGACTGGGAGAAAAATTAAGAGGGCTCAGCTGTGGAACTGCAACAACAGAGTCCCAACCCAACCATAACCAAGAGAATATCTTTTAAAAATAAAGATGACTTCTCTTTTGCTTTGGCGTGGATTGAACACCAGTGATTAAACCAGTACAGCTGATTACATTGGTTTTTATCTTGCTGTAGTCTCAGGAGCGAGACAGTGTATTGCAATAGCGATTTCAGACTACTGTGCTGTATCTCTAAGGCAAAGCAGCTGTACTGGCTTTTCTAGTGGTTTTTGTTTGTTTGTTTGTTTTGTAATCAACTGTGGCAGTATGCTTACTCCTCTCAAAAGCAGCAGAAACAATGTTTTAAAAAAAAAAAAAGGATCCTGAGAGCTGAATTTTCTTGTTAGCATCTCCAGCTTCCAACAGAATGCCAATTTGAAGCTGGGTTTCTTTCCTTGAAGTGTGCAAGTACTACCAGCTAGCTGTCCAAACTTGTAAGTTACTCATGTGTCTTGTTAGTAATTCCTGGAAAGAAAATTCACCCTCCAGTGCCGGCTCCCACGAAACAAGGAAGAAACAAAATTGTGAGGTCAGTCCTGCATTTTGAGCTAATATAAAAGAGATTGTTGCAGTAGCTGTAAGAGGGAGACTACAACATTGCAATAGCCGTACCTCTGCTGACAGGTGGGAGAAGTTTTGTTCTGCATCTGTGTTTGGATGACTGCCCAGTGCTGGCCACACACTGCAATCCAGGATTAATCCTCACATAGTGTTTTCTTTCTATATATCAAATTTCTCATTTTGTTAATAAGCACAGCGTAGCATGCACTTCAAGTCAGCTGTTCTGGAGTGGAAGCAACAGCGTTTTTGCATTATTGAAATGACAGCTCTCATGCTTTCCTAGAGCCTGTATTGTCTGATCAGGGCAAGGCAGAGAGTGATCCTTCTAATCACAAATCCTGAACGGGGATTCTAATTACTGATTTTATTTAATGGAAAGAAGTGGGGAATCTAGTCTATCCAGGATCACATACGAACTGTATCACATTTTCTTACATGCATGGGATATGAAAGGGTGAAAGAATGATCTTATAAATTGGAAACTTCAAGAGGATGTTTGGAAATGAGCCTGCTGTGGGAAACGGTTTTCAGCAATGGATGTCCTTCAGCATGGGCTTTCCTTCTATTGCAGAAAAGACAAAACTGCTCAGTTCTTCTCCAGAAAACACACTTTAACATGCACAGATACCTAAGCAGGGATATGAAAGGCCCCAGTCTTTAGCAGACAGTATGGAGAGTTCATAGAAGTGCAAGGAGATTCTTGCTCAAAACAGTCATCGGGGGCTGCTTTCCTGATAAAAATGGCCTTGAGAATGAGATATTCTTGCTTATTTTGTAAAACATCCTGAGAGATCTATGATAGAACTAAGAACAGTAACTTCGTGTTCTTGCAGTTTTAGTTACTGGATGAATAAAGATGCCAGTGGTGTCCTCATTCAGGTTCTGGATGGGAAACAGAAAACATTTTGCTTCATTGTGCTGGTCTGAGGCTTTAGCTGTCCTTCAGTCTCTTGGGTAAAGGCAGAGGGGTAGCTTTCAAAAATATATCAGTTTGCCCTAAACTTTCCCTTCACTGACTGAACCGAACAATATGCAAGATAAAATTATCTTCAAATCGGTCTTTTGTCATGGGTTTGAAATGAGAGCCATGACACAGTGACTGGAAAGAAAGCCTCATAGGGCAAGCAGTGTCAATGTGTTCTTGATACTGGGCTAGTCCCATTTATTCAACAACTGGTTTAAGATGACAAGGGTGTACAACAGATTTCTTCCCCCCAAATGTGAACTCACTTCCTATTGGGTAAGAAAGTGTTCAGTGTGTGGATTCAGTTTTCCAGGAGACCCATAAGAGTGTCCATAAAGACACTGTAATGTAGGACTCCAATTATCACAATTCCATAGATGTCAAGATGCCACCAGCCAGTCTGACAGTTGGGAAGCTTTCTCTGTCCAACAAAGAACAAAATAGAATTGACAATTTGTGTTGCCAGTTTAAGCTAGGAATTGAAATTAGCCAACAAGAAACCTTCTTTTAAAGCCGTATTGCTTGCTTGTGTGGTAGGATCTTTCTGGTTTGTATCTGTTAAAGCATGTTGATGTATAACTTAAAATAAAACTAATAAATTTGGCATTTTTCCTGTTAGACAGGAGGATGAGGTAACGACTTGAGATGCAAACCAGAAGCAAAATTATTTTACTGTGCTGTTTCTGATAGATGTATCAAGCAACTTCTTATATAGCATTGATTTCAATTGATGCTAAAACTGAGTATTTTGATGTGCTAAATAAAAACAATATATGGAAAATGCTTTTTTAATCAAAATACTTTTTGATGACCTCCTAAGATCCCTCCTTATCTCACTTATATTGCGATTCTTAATCAGCTGTTTTAAATGCAAAACAAACATTTTCTTTGAACAAAAGGAGATTGATTATTTTCTAGCTATGCTTTTTTTACAAACTTAGTACTAGCAGTTATTAGTCTCTAACAATTAGTTTCAGTTTGGAATGAAGTTGGCTTTCCTACACTTTCCCAAATCTCACTTGCTTCCTCTGCTCTGGAAGAACAAGTTATTGAACTACAACTGAACAAAACCATCCTCTCTGTCCGTAAGCAAGAAGGTTCTGATGCAAAAGGTTAAGTGACGAGAATTTGATGAAAAAAAATAATAAAGTAGTGGCTTTCTCTGCTTAGGTTTGGACTTCACTAGGAAGCACTGTGTGTGTGTGTGCTCCTGTGTGCGCGCGCACAGAAAACTGGCATTGTTTTAAACATGAGCTATTTAGGAGAACGTTTGCTTGAACTTGTACTGTTTTTACTTAATGTTTTTTTTCCCTAGCCCTGGAAGGTGGAATTGCTTTGTTATTCTTCTGTTCATCCTTATAATGTATTCAGAATGGTTCTTGTGTGGAACTTTTTGCATCAAACTTCTCAAGTCCCTGAAAAAGGCTCTGTGTCCATTTTCTTGGAAGTTCAGATGCTCTTTGGTAATGTGATATTAATGACATGATCCTGCTCAGTCTTCAAAGAAAAACATGGATGTCCTAGGTAGGAAAAGTATCTACCAAAGTTGTATCTGGCAGAGAATCCACTAAAAAATGTTAAAGAAGTGTGCATAGCCAGGACTGAAGTACCAAAATGCTAAATAAAAGGAATTTTGGCATGAGAATGATAGCCGTCTTATAGTTCTACAGATGGCAGCAAACTGGTATTTGGCTGAGAGTGCTTTAAAAGTGAAGTAACTTAAGACTTGGGAAATGTTTTACCCTGAAAATTTGGTTTTAAGTACTTACTGTTATGAACTGAACATGTATGCATGAATTGTAAACAACAGTGGATAAACGTGTGCATACATTTAATTCTTCTGAGTGAGCTGTGGACTAGGGAACTTGGGGTTCAGTCTGTATCACTTCTTTAAATTTTCCATGCTGTGGTCATAAAGAAAGTTAAACAACTTAAGTCTTCTTCATGTTTAAAGAATGGAGGATACAATGTCTTTGGTATTTATCTTACAAATGCACATCATATTTAAATGTTTGTACAATTGGGCCCTGACCTTACTAGGGACTGTAAATGCTGTCATCTTACACTTAGTTCTAATTGAGCTTCAAAATGGTAAAGTTGCCAAAGGGGTAATACTATAGTGTTATGCAGTGATCTTGGAGGACAAAGAAGAATAAAGAAGATAGCTCTCCAGTCCTTCCAATAAGCTACATTTCTCTTTCTTACTGTATTTTTTCCAGCAATGCTTTCAAAATTGTCACAAAAATGAAAACATGCCAGCTATAACATTCCCCTGTAGTGAACACTGGTATTTTTTGGAAGGTCAGTTCTGCAGCACCAGTCTCTTCCTGGAAGTAAATAAATCCCTCTACATCATCACCTTCAGGATGTGCTGAGCAGCAGCTTTTTTTTTTTTTCTTCTTTGTCTTTCCTCCTTGTGTCGCATGGTGCAGTGCCAGTGTTGAGCATGATGCCACAGTCCTGGAAATTCTTGGAAAAGCACTTCCGTTTGCTCTAGGTAAAAATTACATTGGCAGCAAAACCAACTCTGCTGTTTACAAGCTGGCAGCATTCATAAGTGAACGCAGAGTAGCTTAATGTATGCAGTTCTGCATACCCTTCCAAGATAGAGAGGTGTTGGCCTGTTATTATGGTTGGTGTCTCTGGAGAGGGAATGTCTCCAGTATTTCCCCAAGTGTGGGCTTCCTTTTAGGAGCTGCAGGCAGCTGTCTTGTCCCACTTTCGCTAGACCTTCCAGTTTCTGGTTGTTAATTTTAAGTGATGGCTGTAATTGAGAGGACTATTCACCATTATCTTAATTCTGACGATCTGTATTACCAGGACTAAAACAAGGGCTTCAGTATGTTTGCCACTGGTTTGCTGTTTGGTTCTGGAAAAATAATCTCATCCCTTTGTACCTTTCCACTGTTACATGTAAAGGCACAACAGATTGAAGATGGGCTAAATTTCCATCAGCGTTTAACAAACAGCGAATAACTGTAATAGCCACTATGGTCTAATATTTTACCCTGCTAATGGTGCAGGAGGATTTCATGCTGAATGCTGCACTAATCATTCAGTGACTTGTAAGAGGAACAAAAAGCACAGAAAAACAGTATGCTGTTAAACCATGCTGTTATTTAAAAGCTCTATGGTGTACAAATAACAACAGAAGACAGTCATGGGAGGCAAATATATTTTAAGGATCCTGACAGAACAGGGATCATTGGAATACAGAATTAAAATATTTACCTAATCAGCAAAAAGATCCTTTCCACTCTAGTATCTCACATGCTTTCCTAATTAGTAAACTCTGCTCTACAGTTCAGTCTCTGGTATCTTCATGTAACGATGTAACTATGTCCAGCTTTTTTGATACCTTTTTTATGACTTTCTGAAAGCTGCACTGAGGTTCTCTCCTAGCAGAACAATACCCATGGCCAAACAAGTAGACACATTCTCAGTAGACACAAATGACTGATAAAGCACCCCAGTTTCTCTTACTTCTAATAACAAACAAAATATCCTGTTCCCTTCCAAATTTTGTTAAGTTCACTTGAAATGGAACATGGGCTATGTGACACCAGCTGTGCCATCTCAAAAGACTTAACAGTAGTTTTATACCTAATACCCAGAGCATCTAATACCATATGCCACAGGCTTGGGATGTTCCCCAGTCCTGAACTGGTTGGACAAGAAAAGGAAAAAGAGTCCAGGTGAGTCCAAGCACGTTTCCATGTGTGTCTACTCTGACATTATTCAGAATATTTGCCTATTTGTGCTCGCTTCCTCCGTGGTTACACGTGGACCTGTGCTACCTCTATGTTCATCTGAAGCAGCTTGGGTTGCATCCTCATCAAAAAGCAAAAACCAAAAACAAACAAGCAAACCAAAGCTATGTGTTTAAAACAAAACAAAACAAAACAAAAACCACACACAAAAAAAGCCCCACCCAACACTTACCCTGAGCCTTCCTGGGGCCAAACCAACATGGCCCTTTCCAAGATGGTCAGGGAGCTGCTTTGTCACAATAGCTACGACCACCAAAAGTGGTGCCTGGGAGGCTATCTGCCAGCATTAGATCTGCAGACTGCCTGGCTGGGGTCACGTTTTTCTAACTGAGAAGGTAGCAGCTGTCCTGTGTGACATGCAGGATGTGGGGCTTCAGGGGAAGTTACAGATTTTTTTTCCATATGAACCACTCCATGCTGTGCTATGCTAATGTCCTACCCCTCTGCCTTGTCTCCGTTGGGGTGCCCAGCAGGAACATTCCCGGTGGCTCAGGGATGGCAATCTGCCCCTGCTCACCTCACACTACTGGAGATGGGTCGGCCATATTTGTTGCTTTTATTTGGGTTTTGGTTCCCAGATTTCTTTTAAATTTTTCAAGGAAGAAAGGATGTAAGCATCTGAAGGGAAGTCAGTATAGTGCCAAGGTGTAGGATTTCCATAATTGAGTGCTTACATTATAATTTTTCAATAAAATACTTGAAATTAAAGAAGTGGAGAGGTAGTATGAATATGGTGGTTTTGAAATAAAATAATAAGCAATGCAAACTGGTTGTTGGTCAGATCAGATCCTAAGGGAAAACTGTCTCTAACAGATGTAATTGTAAAGGCAATGCTACACTTGACACCAAAAATTAGATTTAATGCTATAAATGAAGATAAAGCACATTGCAGCTGACAATATACTTCCAGACCACGTCCCCAGCTAAGAAGCTTGCAATACAAGGCACAAATAGGTGCCATACAGATAACTGACTGGGGTGGGGGGGAGTCAGATTCTGCAAATGCTTACTTAGGCACTTTGCTTGAACCCAGCATGACTGCTGCAGTAAGAGCTTGCACAACTCAGCCTGAGGCACAGGGCTAGAGCCTTATAGCTGCTGGGTAAAGTAGAACTGCTTGGAGGGGTTATTTATTTTTCAAGTGTCTGGTGAGGATGGTGTTAGGTAAAAGCCTGCTTCCAACCCTGACTTGCATGCCTGCTTATTTGTTGATATTCTTAATCACCCATAATCTAGAATTGCAAAACTCCTGTAGGTATGCTAGTGATGCCTTTGCAAAGTTTCTTTAGGGAAAAAAAAAAGAAAAAAAAAATCAAACAAAAACCCCAAACCTAACTCAGTTAAAAAAGCACATGCTTCTTTGAAAATGCTTGGCTATCATGTTCAGTTCTGTCAGCCTGATGGGCTGAGAACATTTTGGAAAAGGTCAGAGGGCCACACTGAGCAATATAGATCCACCTCCCCAAGTTGATTTGTTGCCTGAAGAATGTGAAGGGAGTGGAGCACCTGCAAATCTCCTTCTGGGGATTCCTTTAAAATGTGGGGAAGCCTCCAACAGGTGTGTGGAGCTGGCATGGCTTGGGTCTAAATGGGGAGAGGTGTGGCTGGGATAGGTCTGAACCTGCCTGGCCTGCTTCAGGGAAGAAGGAGGCTGCATGGGGTAGCTGCTCTCCGCTCCATTCCTTTCCCACCTGTAATGGGGGGATGCCTGCTTCTGCAAGGCTGTGTTCCGGAAGCTGTTTGCACTGTTCTGCAGCCTTCAGGAAAAAAGGCAGCAGGACAGCACATGACACTGGGCAAGGGGGTTGTAGCTGTTCATTCCGTGTTCCCCACACCACCACCCAGGCAGCAGGCTAGCTGCAAGGGCAGATACTGACTAATTATATCTGGAAAGTGGGAGGTGAGAGAGCTGATTCAGATCCGTGGGTTAAAAACCTTGACTGAGTGAATGCCTGATTAATGTATTTTCTTCTCAGATTCACTTGCTGTGAGGTCAGAGTTCTCAAAGAGAGAATGGGCAAGACCTTATGAGTCCAGTGGGACGTATGTCACACGCTCGTTGCCTCGGTGCTCCCCGTGTAAAGTCCCAGACAGACTCTGACACTCCTATGCGAGAGAAAGCCTGTGGCTGGGATGCCAGCTTGCACAGGGGTTTGAATCTTTCCCTTTGTAAAGAAGTAGTTTGTTAGCTAGCATTAAGAAGTTATTCTTCAGATCTTCTTTGTAAAGCCTATTCTGGCTTATTTAAAAAGCTTAATGTTTAAGGAATAAACCAAGCTTTTCTTTTGGTTTCATTGAAGGTAGAGTAAATGCTTCATATGAGTAGGGAAGAATGATTATTCATAGGAAGTTGATCTCTACAGTATATGACTGAACAAAAAAATCCAAGTGGGAGAGTACATCAGACTTACCGAGCAGAAGCTTTTACATTCTCTTCATCCCCCTGAAGTCTTACAGAGGAATCATCCTTCAGCTTCTTGTTAGAGGATATGGTAGAAAAAAAAGTCTACCTCCTTCCCAGTCGAGATTTTAGAATGCATTTTCTCTTTAAGAACAAGTCAGCACAGTAATCCCGTTTCATGTCAACTGCTATGAAATACAGTGTTAACTTTTTAGCCCCATAGAGGCAGGAAAAGGGATTTAAGTTTATTTATTTATTTTTTTTTCCTTGAGTACAGAAGAATTGAGGAGCAGGATTTCGATAATAAAATTCCTTACAGTCCTCCCTCTATTTCCCTCGACTAATTTTATTTCCACCCCTATTGTTTATCTATTATGCAATTTGGTGTATGGCTAAACATGATGGTCTTTAAATGCAAGCTGATGTTTTAGATCCCAGTGCTGGCTTCAACTCTTAGTCCATAGAGCCTGCCTATTTCAATTTATGCTTTGGTTTTGTAACTTGCTGGATTCTTTACTTCCTTAAGAATTCTCAGTTGTGCACACACTTGCTTTTTTCCACCATTTCTACATATTTGCCCTATCATTGTAATCAGTTAATTATCTGGTGCATGCCCATTCCTACCTGTTTTCTCTATCTTTCCATACTGACTTGGCACCATGTTCTGGGCTCTTATATTTATGAAGGACATCTCCGCACTTGAAGCTACTCCAGAAGTTCACAGAGTCACCAAAATAGACTCAAGCTACATCCATCCATGCAAGTGCCGATGTAGCATCTATTCATGTACAAAGACTCCCTTTAGAATGAGATCTGTGTCCAAAAACTGTCTGCAAACATCTATTACGGTACTTGCAGGAAACTTGGGACAATTATTTTTTCCTGAATTGTATCAAACTGAGATCTCAGTAAATAAGAAAGCATCACTGTAGATGCTTTTAGGGAGATGGAATGTGAAGAACATCTACTGTGAACTCTGTGGAGAAGGACCTGGGTGACCAGGTGGGCAACAGGTTGACCATGAGCTAGCAGTGTGCCAAGAAGGCCAGTGGTATCCTGGGGCACATCAAGAAGAGCATGGCCAGCAGGTCAAGGGAAGAGATCCTTTCCCTCTGCTGTGCCCTTGTGAAGCCACATGTGGAATATTGTGTCCAGTTCTAGGCTCCTCAGTTCAAGAAAGACGGGGAACTTTTAGACAATGTCCAGCAGAGGGTCACAGAGATGACCGGGGGCCTGGAGTATCTCCCATATGAGGAAAGGCTGAGACCTGGGACTGTTCAGCCTGGAGAAGAAAAGACCAAGGGAGGGTCTGATCAATACTTATAAATATGTGAAGGGAAGGGATCAGGAGGATGGGGTCAGGCTCTTTTCAGTGGTTTCCAACAACAGGACAAGGAGCAATGGGCACAAACTGGAATGCAGGAAGCTCCATCTGAACATAAGAAAAATCTTCTTAACTGTGAGGGTTACAGGACACTGGAACAAGCTGCCCAGAGAGGTGGTGGGGTATATTCATATTCTCTGGGCATATTCAGAATGCACCCAGATGCCTTCCTGTGTAACCTGCTGTAGAGAACTTGCTTTAGCAGGGAGGTTGGACTACATGATCCAACCCCTGTAATTCTGTGATTCTGTGACGTGCAGGAAAATCTTCTGGCAGTTCTGTTGAATGTGTCCTTCTGTTTCCTTTAGTGTACTTTTCAATGTTTGATTCTTCTAGAGCAGAAGAGTCATATGATAATGTTCTAAGGAAAATTCTAGAAGAGATGAACTTGAATGTGTTGCTGCTTTGTCTTGCTAGATACCAGTGGTTAGATTGAAGCTTCTGCTTGTACAATTCCTGCTTGTTCTCAGCTTCGAACCTCCAGCCTATGTCAAAGTTTTTTTCTCCAGGACTGCATGCCCTTAAGTCTGAGGGGAACTTGTGACTAATGGAGGGTTTGATACCAAATACTCTAAATCCTATTGAAATGAGTAGGTTAAGAGTGCTCATTGCTAAGTTCAGGCTCAACCAACAGCCAAGATGAAATGTACAGATGAGATTAGTCTCTGCTGCAGTTGGGTCACAAAGATGGAGAAAGGCATGTAGTCTCATTTCCTGCCATGGATAACACTGACTCTTCTCACTACATTATTACTTATTGTATGCCCTCTTTCTCTAATATTGTGGGCATTCTTTCTCTAATATAAATATTAGAGAATAATACCAGACACGACTGCCACTGTGTGGAATAACTGAACTCATTTATGCTTGGTGTTCAGCTACAACAGGAAAAAATAGATTCTAGTACTTAGTGTTGAGTGGCAGATGCCAACTCATCAAGCTTTTCTGTTGCTAAAACGCTATGCCTGAATTTCTTAAATAGTGTGTGTCTATAACAGGCCCAGAGACATGACAGCACACGTGGAACACTTGAAGGGGAAGACAGAGGACATGCATTTTTCTGCAAGTTTTAACAAAGCCAGAATCTTCTGTGCCTTCATGCCTTCTTTGCCACATGGCCTCAGGGGGTTTGTTTCTAAAGTCATCTGGGAGCTGCCAGTGCAAAATGAAAGCCCCAAGGGTTTCTCCAGTCATTGCAGGGGCACCCACTGCCTATAAATTTGAAAATGCAACCAAGCTACACTTTGAAAGTGAGAGGACAGTGGCATGGCACAGTCACTGGGGAGTCACTGAACAGTCAAGACTGACACAAAGTGGAACTCATGAACTGTACTTAAAAGAAGTAATTTGTTTAGCCAGTATACCACCAGTATACCACTTACTATGTGCTGGTGGCTGTTGGGCCTCATATCCCAAATGGGGCAGTCCCTCTGCCACCTCTTTTATGTCTGTACATAAGACAGCTTCCCTTGAGGAGGGGACAGAGTGCAGCAGAAGAGCATGGGCAATGAGGGGCTCTTGCTGCAGTCCCTGACTGTCTGAATCCCCAGCAGACAGGGCTGCTGCAGGGCTGCTGTCACGGGCAGTTGCACCTGATGTGTGGGAGGTACCTGGCACTTCATGGATGTAGCTACCCATTGATTTTGTGGAATTGATTTATAGAGCTGTTTAATGGAATTGATTATTTTTACAACTGTTTTTCCCTTCTTAAAGACCAACTGTTTTTCTTCAGTGATGGTTACAAGTTTATGTTTATTACTCATATACTCATGCATCCTCAGTCCTGACTGTGTTCCTTCTATAAACCCTGCAAAAGAAAGTTTCAATCTGAAATGCCATCCTAAATTTTAATAACCGTACTTGATGTATGGCCTGGAATAAATTAAGTGTGCTAGAATTGCAATATGAAATCCTAGTGGTGGGTATAACCACAAAGCAGTGTTCTATTAAGCCAGTGCCTGTCAAGAATGTCTACTGTGGTTGTGTCTGGGTTACAAGTGGCTCCCTTTGGTTTAATGTAGGTGGATATTTTTATTCTGCCTGGCTTGTGAATAAGAAGATGAAAATTCAGAATTTACCTATGAGAAGTGTAAGACTGTGCTGAGTTTTCCTTACAAGCCTATAGGTAGGAACCATATTTTTATCCTAAACCCAGTATTTTTATTGTACTTTATTTCACTGATTGTTGCTCCTAAGTGGCTTGCATTAAGAAAATATGATATTATGTGCCTAGAGGAACACTATGAGATCTAACTAAAGATCATCATTCTTTGTTAATGTTCTTCACCTTGCAGGTCAGTTCTGACAATAAGCTTAGCTTTCCACAAATTTCTGTTATGCTTTTGGGATTAATTCTACTTTTCTTTCTCTCTTCTTTCAAGAGGAACCAAAATAATTTATGCAGGGTCGTAGCCCTGTGTGAGAATCCTAAGCAGATATTGCACCACCCAAACGTGCAGATCAGAGAGACTTAAAATTGTCCACTGCAGGGTTAGGATACTGCTAACAGCTGCCTGTCAGTATACAGTGAAATACTCAGTCTCTGAAATAGCCATCACTCAAGTCATACAAGGTATTAATAATGCAAATATCTCCTTGAATGGCAATGTGAAACAAACAGTACATCAACAATCACAGTTGTTCCGTGTGATCTTGGTGTGAAATTTAACTAAGCAATCTGGCAGCTGTATGTAATATTAACTGGAGCTTCCAAGTGACAGTCTGATGTAGCCCTAAGCATAGTACATTTTGGTAATCTAGTTGCACCAGATAAGTGACAGAGATAGTACCAGCCAACACCCTATTTGAATAGAAAAGCTCTCAGCTTCATGACTACATATCAAAACTTCCACCCTTGCCCAACTATCATCTGTAGCCATCTAGAAACTGTTGGGAATCCATCACAGTCACATCTACTGTGCATTTAACTTATACTGGGAGTTTAACAGAATGGCCAAGAATAATATAGTTAGCATGCTGAATGTACAACTGCTGTAGAAGTGGGTTGTACATGTGAACAAAGCTTAGGAGGAAAACTATAGATGGTACGTGCGCAATGCAAAGCAGATAATAGCAGTTTATCCAGTCGTCTTATATCTACAACTCAATCCCATACAGCATTAGTTTTGGAATAGAACTCCAAATGTAAGCAAATTGTCCCAACCCAACTTTTAAACTGGTAAAAGGACTTGAATTCGCATGCAAGATAATATAAACGCTTTTGCAAAACATGGTGTTTAAATGTGGCTTGCTTAGAGAGGCTTCCAATAGCAATAAACCTTAACCATGTGTCTCAGCTTTATTCAACATTTTAGTGATCCCAAAATGGCAGTCTTTGAGAGGGAAAGTAGTATCATTGCGTTGGAAATTAAACCTGCAGCAGTTGAATTATACTAGTTTTACAGATGTGTTTTATATACTGCAGCCACATGTAAATTAGATGTTGTTTTCTTGGAATTATGCTAGTGATTTGAACTCTCTCTGACAGATGTGTATGTTTTTTTCTCTAAACATCACATGCCCTAAGCAATTAGATGGAGTTAAAATCTATGAAGGCAACTGCTCTTATCTGTCTTGCCCTATGCCAAGTCTTTGCCTTTTAGTCTCTGCCGGGAAATAGTAGAAATTCCAGGCATACTTTGGAAGGGAGAGGGTTAAGTTTAAAGAGAAGGGTATCTTGTCTTTCACCACCACTGGGGTAGAAAGATTTTAACTGTGCCTTCTCCCTGGAGGTGCTTCATTATGGATGTGATAATATGGCCTTGGCATGTCCTTGTGAGATTGCTTGGACATTAAAGATGTATTAAATATATTGCACAGGTCTTTCCTTCTCAGATGGACAGATTCTGGCATTATGACTCTCAGGGCATCAGAAGAACCATTTACATAAGAATATGAGATTTGGTAGTTAGTGGCACACATAAACTGGTCTATAACAAAGACTTTATACAAAAGAGCTGTTTAGTTTAGGGACTGTAAAGCCCTAAAGCTTTCACTAGGTGCTGTACAACACCATCTCTTCCCTGAAAGAGGACAGGATAGGCAAAAAGTGAGAAAGGAAGCTGAACCGTGAAGAGCTGCATTAAGAAGCGAAGGTTGTGTGACAGATGGAAAGGACTAGGAAAAGAACCTAAATTCCTTGTGTTCCAGTTTACTTTGCTACCAGAACAGGCTACTGCTATCATAGCACTCTCTTTTACATCCTTATTATCCCAACTAAATTAAATTTCCTTGCCTCAAGGACTGACACAATCCCTGTGTAGTCTTATGGTATATGTTAGGTATTCCAGGGAACTGGAACAACAAGCACACTAACAAGTTACTGCACACTGACTAATCATTGCTTACTCTCAGTATGCGCGTCTTTAGCTCATGGCAGTGGAAGGTAACCAGATAAGACAGCTTTGTGCCCAGGACAATGACAGCCACGCAAACAGAAGCTGCCTCTGGTTTTGCACAACTACGTGTCAGACTTGCTAATTCTGGAGATGCTTGCCTTCTGTTTTGGTCCCTGGTGTTTCCCACAACAAGGGTAAAACAAGACAGTGCTAATGTCATATGAATCTGCCATAATTCTGTTTTTGGGCTTGCATGTGCATCTTACCTGAGCTGTAGCTAGCTTTCTGATTAAGGTGTGATGTTTTAAGCTGTTCTGGACTGTTTATCTTACAAACAGCAACTTTTTGTGTGTCTCCCTTGAGACAAAGTTATATTGAGATTAAATGAATAACTTCTTACCAACCCATACTCAGCCCTAGGTCCATAGGATGATCTTTCAGAAAGGTCTTGTGGTTGTCTACTCTAATCTTGTTAGTTTGAAGTTCCTGCCAGACTCCTGTCTTACCAAGCATTTGAGGGATTGCACTTATTGTAGTGCCTGCACTAAGAAAGCTATGAGACGGAAACAAATATTCCTGCTCCAGATGGTGGTAAGCAGGAGCAAACAGTTGCTTACTTTCTGTGTGTTGCCTTGGTAAATTCAAAGACTTCCTTGAATTAAATGATGCAATAGCAAATTTTTCACAAAAAATAAAATGCTTGTAATCAGATAATGGCTGCTCTAGTTCTAGCAGTAACATGGCATTGAATATCTCTTGATTTGGCTTGCACAGTTCAGGGGTGAGGAGAACTGGAATGGTGTTTACTGAGCCAATAAACTTCTCAAGAAACATAATTCATAGGCTCTAGCTGGCTAATAACCAGGACCTCAATGCACTAACAGTTGCCCTTGTACATTTTAAAACAAAGCTTTATTTGAAGTGAAAACTTCAAGAAAAATAAACTTTACTAGCCTCTGATATTATTCACCTCTGTTGGCCATGGGAGTTCTCATATCGAAGGAGTGTATTTTGAAATATTTCTTTTGCAGTCTAAATGTTAAAAGACTGCTTGCTCCAGAGATTGCCTCAGCATCATTTTTTGTTTGTTTGTTTGTTGTGAAACTTACAGGAATCCATAAGTTTCTTTTAAAACAGCACTGTCCAGGGATTTTTTTTCCTTCTATATTCATGCTTAAAAGGAGTTTCTGCTGACCAATTGAGTGCGCTACACAGTCAGCGTGAGCAAGAACGTGGTGAAGGGCTGAAACAAAGCTCTCTTAACATGCCAGTTTTGAAATGATTTCCATGACCTTTCTCATAGTTTTATATTTCCTCCTGAGAGGAGAGATCTTCATCTGAACAAGTTTATTTAAACACTTGCTACGTTATGAAGCAGGATTTCCATTCCTCTCCTCATGAATGATGACCTGTGCTTTTGCAGGTTCATTCAAGGAGTTCTCCTTGGTGCACTACAGAACTTAAGATTTGGAATGGTTTCAGATCTTCATCCTTTCTCTGTTTAGAGAAGAGTACTATGTTCCATGTTTATTTAGTTTCTAATGAATGTGATTTAAATTCTTAAAGAATCCTTAGTGTGGGTGAGTGGTATTTTTGCCCTCTGGTGCAAAGGTAACTTGTACTGCCAGCCATGCAGTTTATTTTTAAGGTCTGAGAATCAGTAAATTTAGATTTCTGCTAATTGCTTTACCTTGTCCTGGAGACCTTGCCAGTTTGTCCTTTGGCTTCCTCCTTGGACTGATGGAGAAGCAACCGCCTGCCTCCTGTCAGATACTTTTAAGTCTGTAGATGAAAGATACTGTATGAATACAAAGTACTTGCCAATTAAAGTCAGTGAGTTATTTTGCTTGTACCTTGATGAAAAAAAAGCTTTCATAGAGGCTTACAATGAACAGATTTGGATATGCACCAGTAGTTACTTCCCTCTTACTTAAGTCTTATGGAGTATTGTATTGACCAAATCTCAGAAATATGAAGAGAGTATAAAATATAAGATCATTAAAAGAAATTTCTTGTCACGTGATACCTTAAGATGATATTGAATAATATTTTGAAAAGGAAAGAAAATAACAACTATGCACCCAGTCATGAAAAGTTCCTGCTAAACTGTATCTCTTCTGTCTTTCAGGTATTATTTTCTGATGCAGAGCCAAACCACATTCTATCAATGCATAGAAAAGTTCTATTATTATATAGTGATTTGATTAGATTATAGAATGAGCATTTTGGTCCATTGATGCAGACCTCTACTGTCCAAAGCCAACATTAAGTTATTAAATCAATTCTCATATTTGTTACTTTTGTAAGCTAAAATAGCATTATTTAGATAACACTTGTCTAAACTTAGGTAAGTCATTCATCTGTACCTTAACCACATTCTTTTGCTGCTTTTAAATCCAACACAAATTCAATAGGTAGGTGTAGGCTTTAGGTTTCTTGTTTTTTTTTTTGTCATTTAGTGTGGTGAGGTCTTCTCTGTTCACTATTTGTGCCTTGTCTGTTTAGCTCTGCCTTCTGTGCAGCAGATTGGCAGTGAAGAAATGGGGGCTCCAGTTGATAAATGAAGCATCAGCAGCAACAGCTACTGCTGCTTTCAAGAAGACTATCCGTGAAGTAGGTTACAAGTGAGATAGTGCTTGGAAAGCTAATCTGCATAGACATCTATCAGCAATTCTTGCTAACACACAGATTGAGAGACTGGGATTTGAAGGTTAAATTTGCAGAAAGCCAAAATCAACAGAGAGAATTATTTTCTCTGTCAGAATGGTAGGTCTGAGTTTTCCCAGACTACAGTTGTCTTGAGGGACTTGGGAGCCTCCTGGCTCCTACGCATTCTAGGAAGAATGGACCTTGCAGAATGCCCATTTCAAGTATATATGCTATCCCAAGCCTCTAGTTATAGCCTGATACAAGCATTTATTATACTATTTTACTGGAAATGTGATGGCTTACTCAGAGGTTGCACAGAATAGGTTTTGTAGGTAAACTCTGATGGACTCGTTTTAGCACAAATTATACAGAACAGTGAGTGATCCAGCCTGATGTGGAGGCACAATTGTGTCTACTGTAATCTGTTTTTTAAAATATTGCATTCTATATTAACTTGGGCTGCAGACCGGTTTTGCTCTGGCCCCTTGTTTTATAAAACACACTTATATGAGAACATCCTGCTTCTTGTATGCATGAAGACCAGGATGAGAACTGAACCCTGCACACAGAACTCTTTGAAGACGTATAGGGCCCTGTTGCTGTGTGCTTCCAGTGTAATGCTGTCGTAAGAGTGCAGGGCCAGATGGAGAGGAAAAACTATTTAATGGAGTTGTGTGTTATTGGAACTTGCAATCTAACATTCCTTGCTTTCCTCAGTTGTTCTCCCCCTTCCAGGGTGGAATGCAGTAATTGCCATACCAGAAAGAAGCCATGATCTGTCTATCTAGTCTGGCATCCTCTCTCCAAGAGAGGCAAGCACCAGATGCTCGAGGGAAAGGTACAACTTCTAAAACAAACAACCAAGGAATAACTAGCCCATAAAGGAAGTTAGTGGTTGGCTTATGCCCTAAGGCAGAAGAGTTTTTAGCCTTTACATGAATGTTATACGTTAGCTGGGTAATTTCCTTCATGTACAACATATTTGCAGTTAATCCATTCTTGCTGACTCCTGACTCCCTGAATTTTGAACTGGGGACTGAGGAGCCCCACAGGTCAGCTGCACCACTGTACTCCAGTGGCTCTGTCTTGAACTTTCTGTGGGCCAGGGAAGATGAGGTGTGGTACTGCTCCTCAGTGCATCACTGACATCATTGTCTACAGGCCAGATATCACTCCAGGCAGCTGTCATTCTCTCCTCTCCTCTCCTCTCCTCTCCTCTCCTC